>JAOBAT010100845.1:0-15918 GCA_026413305.1 Hydrozoanthus tunicans
TAGGATAGGGTAGGATAGGGTAGGATAAGATGGCATAGGATAGAATAGGATAGGGTAGGATAGGGTAGGATAAGATGGCATAGGATAGGGTAGGATAGGATAGGGTAGGATAAGATGGGATAGGGTAGGATAAGATTGGATAATACAAGTAGAATAGGGTAGGATAGGATAGGATAGAGTAGGGTAGGGTAGGATAAGATGGGATAGGGTAGGATAGGATAGCTTGGGGCAGGTCGGGTAGGATAGGGTTACTAGCAATGGGTAGGAAAAATAAGATAAGATTAGTTAATATGGGATAGGATAAGATAGAAAAGTTTAGTTTTAGTTTGCTGTGTTCGGAAACTGCTTTAGAGAATACAGTAAGTGGATGACACTAGTACTTCAAGGCCCGTTTACATTACTCAAAAAGGATGGAACGGATCGCATAAATGTACTCGTCTTAACAAAGTTTTATCTGTTCCTTGTTTATCCGATCCATTCCTAGAAAGGACCGCAACCGCATGCACTTCCTTTTGAGAACAGAGCTGATAAAATTGGTTCCCGTTTTTTTTCTCTCGTTGCACCACCAAACTCTTTTGTTACCTTAACCTCCTTGAGTTTTCCGGGCTGGAATCTCAAAAGATCAAACAGTTTTTTACCCGTTCCAGATTGTGCTGATTACAGACCCAACTTTTGTGCGATCCGTTTTTAACTCTTGCTTGTACAAACCGTCATATTTTTTTAGAAAAAGGCACCTGTTGCTAAACATTCCGAACCATTTAATTTTAAGTGTAAACGGGCTACTAGAGATTACAGTAACTAGATGATACCAGTACTTTAGACTATACAGTAACTTGACGGTAGTACCTTAGAGATACAGTAACTGATTGGTACTAATACTTTAGAGATTGCAATAACTGGATGGTACTGATACTTTAGAAACTGCAAAAACTGGATGGTACTAGTACTTTTGAATCTGAACAATAACTGGACGGCACTAGTCTTTTAGAAACCGTAATAACTGGATGGTAATATAGTCTTTTTTAAAAAAACTGCAATTACTTGATGGCTCTAATACCTTAGAAACTGCAATTACGGGATGGTACTATAGTCTTTTAGAAACTGCAATAACTGAATGGTCATAACTATTTCTTTAGAGAATAACATAACAGGAAGAAGCTGGTACTTTAGAAACTGCAATTTTGGATGGTACTAGTACATTAGAAACTGCAACAAACTGGATGGTACTAGTACCTTAGAAACTGTAACAAACTGGATGGTACTAGTACCTTAAAAAGTGCAACAAATTGGATGGTACTAGTATCTTTGAAACTGCAACAAACTGGATGGTATACTAGTACCTTAGAAACTGCAACAAACTGGATCGTACTAGTACCTTAGAAACTGCAACAAACTGAATGGTACTAGTACCTTAGAAACTGCAACAAACTGGATGGTACTAGTACTCTCTATTGAGATATTAGATATATAGAGATTACTTCATGGTTGGTGAACGCGCACGATATTTATTCACGAGTTGTGAAGATTCCCTACAACGAACGAGTGAGCGCAGCGAACGAGTGAGTTTAGCGATTCTTCACAATTAGTAAATAGATGTCGTACAAGTGAACCAACCATGACTCATACAAGCTATTGAAAACAAATCTGCCCGTTTACCAGGCAACAGAGTAACCTGATTGGTTGGCGTGCTGTCAAACCGAGTCACGTCCCAGACCGGTTCTTGCTGTTATGGCAAACGTTCTTCAAAGAAAGCGTACAGAGAAATGTGGTGGGCACTTTCCTTAGAGGACTTGATATACTTGCTGTTCTTCCTACGCGGATTAGGAAAATGTGTGATCTATCAGGCGTTTGCTTCAGAGGAAAAGGAAACTAACAAAATCGCATGTCGATAGTTGTAGTTTTTTTACCGCTGGAAAGCATCGTGCCAGACCAAATTATAGTACCATAAATACATCATCAGTCGAATTCCAATACAAATAAAAAGGAAGTTCGAAAGCCTGCCCTAGAGGGATGGGGAAAGGTACCTTTCAAGCTCAACATTCCTGACCCTAGCTGTTGATTACGTAGCATAGAAGCCTGACCTAGGGGGGTTGAGTAGGGTATCTTTCAAGCTCAACAACTCTGACCCTGTTAATTAAGTGGTAAAGAAGCATGACCTGGGGTGGTGGATAGGGTATCTTCCAAGCTCAACAATCCTGACCCGAGGCCCTATTTATTACGTAGCTAAGACGCCTTACCTAGGGGGGTGGAGTAGGGTATCTTCCAAGCTCAACAATCCTAATCCGAGGCCCTTTGATTACGTAGCAAAAAAGCCTGACCTGAGGGGATGGGGTAGGGTATCTTCCAAGCTCCACAATCCTGACTCTGTTTAATACGTAATAATACTTCTAGTTCTCGCTTACCCGTACTGTTTGCGTCCCTGTCTGTTTATTTCTGAACGTTTCGGCAACTGTAGTGCCCTCTTCATGCAGATGTTTAATACGAGGTAAAGAAGCCGGACCTAGGGGGAGGGGGAGGGTATCTTCAAGGTCAAGAATCCTGATCCCAGATGATTCGAGGCTGGCGCCACGTGTTCACAATTCAAAAAGATTTTCAAAAGTAAAAGTCTAGACTGAAATAACTTGCAATTGTCGCCAAAAATGACTGATAAAACTTTACCTATTTACCTTTTCATATCAAAAGACTCCAAGAATACAGAAAATTTGCAGTTTCCCAAAAATTTCACGAGAAGCCATGTCCTAGGACACCGCTGGAGATTGCGCCATCAGCGTTGCCCAAAATTTCCCCCATCCCCTCCCCCAATCTCCAGCCTAAATCGCACAAGCGGCCCTTTGATTACGAAGTAAGAAACCATGACCTGGGGGGTGGGGTATGGCCCTTATTAAGTTCAAGAACCCTGAACCTGTTGTTTACATAGCAAGACCACTCTCCATACGCTGTCACTAATTAATATAAAAACACTGGGTTGAATGTGATACTGAATGTAAGTTAAAATTATTTTGGTGCCGTTAAGGTCCTTAAATTTTGACTGTTTTTGGATGAAAATATAAACAGGATGTCCATGCATATGGCAAATGATTATATGTTTGAAAGCAATACTTGACCTTTGGTATTTAACTTTTGGCAAGTCATATGTTAAGAGTAATTTTTGTTGCCAGCTTTCTACCTGGTTCAGTTGTAGTTAACCAATTAAAGCTCGAGAAAACAACTAAACTAGCAGTATTCTAAATAAGGAGCATGCAGGACCCACTTCTGTACGTTCAAACAACATTAAAACTCCTCAGCAGATATTTCTTAGGTCAACGTTTTGTCTCTCCATCCGGGATCTCCATATATAAAACCATAAATGAAAAGTGTTGTAAGAGAGAAAGGTTTAACCTTTGTCAACTTTGTATAGGGGCTGCGTTTGAACCTCTAGTTTATGTACTATCTTTGTTCTTTCTAGCCTTTGGCCTAGTTGCCTTAAATTGCACTAAGTCACAGTCATTTTTCGCCCTATTTTTCCTGAAACTGCCATAAGCGAGGACTTAAGGACCCGGAGCAGGCTTAGCCTTTTTGCAGGCGGTTGGGTGTTTTTATTAGCGGAAAACTCGCAGTGCACGTACGGCGTTGGGCCGCCATCTTGGGCTTCGTAGTCGAATCCAAGATGGCGGCCCAACACCGTGTCCTGTGACTTTCCGCGCTAAAGAAACACTCTCGAAACTGCCGACAAGGAGGCTATATTACCACCAAAAGGTTCTTGTTAGACTTGTACCATTCGAGACTCACTCGCAGCTTCGAGCTCAGACACAATGTTTTAGGTAACATTCTCTCCTTATGAAAAATGATTAGGGAATAAAAAACTTCATATCGACATGCAGCGAGTCTACTTCTTCTGGAGCAACTAGCTCAATAATTTTTTTTTACCAAAAGGCTTAGGATCTAGGGTTGTTGAATTCTTCTCAAAAGCGTTGTATTGTTCGAATGAATTGACGACGTTAATGGATTTCCAGCCGAAAGGTGTCGACATGTAGACCGCTTCTTCATTGACTTTATAAAAACCCGTTGTCAGTAATTAATTTCCCCCGAGACTGTTGACAGAATGTGAAGATAACATGGCCCTAACCAGCCAACGCCGACAGATGGAATGTCGAGATAACTCAATTCACATGCTCCGATAATGCGATTAGAAACTCGCACAGGAAGAATTATCTATTTAGTGTCACAACGGAAAATTAATGAGCAGTCAACTCGGCAGTGGCTGTTTGGGGTAGAAAAACGCCGGATGTTGCAAAAGTAGCCGAGACACCCTCGGGGCGAACTTGCAGAAACAATTGCTCATCGTAGGGAGAGACAAAAACTTTTACATGGAAGTGTAATCAATGTATTTGAACACTTGTTCGCGGCTCCTCAACGCCGAATGAGTGGTAGAACTGAAAAAAATCGTGTGGCGTACTGTCTGAGAATCTTATAATTACATACCGTCGTTGTATGATTGCAACGAGAAAGAAAGTGTTTGCTTTTATCTTTATTTTGTCAGTGTAACCGCCTCCTTATTAGTCCGGGATAATTTTCATTTCTCACGACAGACTCCAAACAAAACTCACCTATCAATTTGCAAGGCTGTTACTGTGTTATCACGTTGACCATCAGGCCCAATGTACCTAAAATGTTGCAGGCCGTGTTTTTTCAGTGCTCTTTGAAAATATAATTGCGATGTTAGAGTATCAAACATGAAAACATTTATTATAAGTTCCCAAAATAGAATGCAAGACCAAGAAGCTGAGCTGCAAAGTATATTGGGGAACCAGATCGCTCACGCGCGAATTTTGGCTTTTTTTTTTAACCTTGCAAATTTAGTTGTCCTTGAGGTTTTTTGGTCGAACGTTGACAAGATTTGGTTTTAAAATAGATTCCTAATCTCTCGTCTCCTTCAATGTGCTGCCTATCTAAAGATTACAGCTACAAGTATTGGATAGAAAGGCTGTGAAGTCAACC
The DNA here is from genome assembly GCA_026413305.1 of Hydrozoanthus tunicans. Taxonomy (NCBI): domain Eukaryota; kingdom Metazoa; phylum Cnidaria; class Anthozoa; order Zoantharia; family Hydrozoanthidae; genus Hydrozoanthus; species Hydrozoanthus tunicans. The sequence continues at coordinate 4,978 of JAOBAT010100845.1, forward strand.
CTTTCTTCGCAAACCAGTTATCAAGATCTAACTTCTCCTCACATAACACACACAAAATGACATATTTGTTAAAGAGAAAATGAAAACTGATCAGTAATGGGAAAAACTGAAGACGAAAAGTAATTTCTCCCAAACTTATTCAATAACAAGCATGGGATCTAGTTGGGAGAATTTACCATTAGAACTGGCACTCGGTAAAGATAAACGAAGAATCTTTGCATTTTGTTTTAACCTTTTTTAAGGAAATCAAATCAGTGTAAAACTCTCAAGAATGCCAGCCATTTGGGACTGGAACGATTGAGTTGGCTATTAGATGATATAGGGTGATATCATGGAGTTGTTGAACGTAATTACCTGTATAGAATGGAAAAATTTACTCTTAATGGCCTTGAAAATAAACAATTAGACTCTGCAGCTGGCTGATAACGGTCTGAAAGGAAATGTGGACTTTAAATGCTTGAGATATAAAATGCAAAGCCATTAAAAATAGTTTACTACAAGATACAGAAACATCTCGTGGTGGCATCTGTTGAGAACTTGCACCTACTATTGAGGGCTGTTTGAATTAACATTTTGTTGTTTGCATTTTTAGATCTTCTTGTTTTAGTTCATGTCAAGCGAATTGTCGTTTCCCAGAAAAAGCCACCCGCAACTTCATATCTCGATTTTTTCCAGGTGCATATTACACAAGTACTTAAAAAAAAGTGCACTATTGCCATCATTTCAATACATTTACTATTGGTTATCAAGTATCGCGTCTTTGTCAATGTCCTTGTCATTATATATTGATATTGCTGTCTTTCAAGCACACTCCAGTACAAAGATTTTCCAAGCCTTGTTCCGGCCTTTGAATTCCCACCCATTCACCCAACTTGCACACACAAAATCTTCAGGAAACACACAACACTTTTTGTTTACAGAACGGTTTCGACACTCTTAGTGACATCCCCGTGACACCTTCAAAGGTGCAAATACTTCAAATATATCAAGAATGAAATTACAATACAAAATAATGAAAACAAAATCCTCTGTCAAGTTTTCCATAGTTTCATATCTGTGAGACTGGAGTTCAAGTAAGTCTTGCCGAGTTTGAGTGAATGCAAATCGATTTCAGGAACAACATAGCTTTTCCCAAATTAAGAATTCAAGAGTTACAAGAAAGAATTATTTTTTAAACTTAACTCTATTTATATAATTGTTTTGCTTTTCCAAGAGTCGGCAGGGCGTATATTAGATTATACTTAATGAATATTCTGTTTGAGGTGTTTGAATGTTGAATACGGAAAAGTTAAACGTAACTATTATTGGTTGAATAAACAGATGAGCCAAGACAGACCGCGCTAAGAGCTATTTCACTCTGTCACTGATCGATGATTTTGTTTTTAGTTGTTGTTTGCTTTCTCCGATTATTAAAAGTTTGAGTCCAAACGTGCGTGAAGAATGTGGAGTATTTTTTATAAGTGCGGTCTAAGTGTTTTGAGTTTCAGGACTTGGACTTTTTAAAAAATTAACATTTATATTCTATTTATGAACCACTTGTCCAGACATTTACTTTTATCGTGTTGTTATCCATACTAGGCCAATACCACAAGACAAACCACTTTTAACAACGAATCATACACAGCAATGAACACAACGCTATATCTTTGATATTTTGATTGAACTTGCCACATAAAGGTGGTTAATCAAAGCTTCATCTGTACTTCCCGTATGCAGATACTTTGCGTAGGCTTCAGAACAACCATGCATGATGAACAGTTTTGTGTAGTTTTGAATCGAAAACGTTTTGAGCTCCTTTTAACAGACTCTGGGAAAAAATGCTTTATAAAGTTAGTGTGTCGAAATGTTGCAAATGTTATACAAGACTTAAAGACTGCTTACTCTGGAAGGTAAAAAATCCCCCTCAGATCTCCCTGACTCCATGACGACACCAACACTAGTTGGAAACTGCAAGTACAGCTTGCATGGGAATTATCAGGAGGCTTTAAAATCAGCCCGAGTTCCTCGTGCTCGTATTTTAATCGCTCTATGCAAGCACATCCAGAGAACGAGTGGATGCTGGATCACTATATATCCTATATACCCTCCTGATGTCGAATGGCTAGATTGTAGATTCCGTGAATGCTGAATGCATTCCTTGTTGTGGATGCCGAATGCAATACACAAAGGTTTTTTCTTGAGGAAATCGGATCCCGGTTGCTCTGATGCTCTGAATGTTGGATGCCAAAGCTAAAAGTATTGTGGATGCTGCCCGATGCTAGATACGCTAACATGGGCTTAATTTCGTTTCAGTATTCTATAGATTCTAGTCAGTTATAGAACTTTACCTAAAACAACTCCTGTTGAGTCTTGAAACCAAAGTTAATGAAAATGTAAACTTATATAATCTCAACAGTATTTTTATACAATTATTGAATCTTGCTTCCTAAAAAGAAAAAGCAAATGTTAGAATTATAGGGTTTCAGCAAGTTATAAAAATGTTAAGAACAACTATCATCTTTAACTTATTTCTGAATTTTCAGGAAAAACTAACAAGTATTTATTCCATAGGTTGATATATATCTGGTTAGTTAGTTAGAATGGTATAACACGAACTATATTTCTTCTTGAAGCACGCACTCCGATTGAATGTGATAGTGCACAAAATATGTCGACATGATTTTTATGATCTCAACAGTATTTGGCTTATATGATCTCAACAGTATTTCTATACAATTATTGAATCTTGCTTTCTAAAGAGAAAAAGCAAATGGTAGAATTATAGGGTTTCAGCAAGTTATAAAAATATTAAGAACAACTATCACCTTTGACAAGTATTTATTTCATAGGTTGATATATATCTGGTTAGTTAGTTAGAATGGTATAACACGAACTATATTTCTTCTTGAAGCACGCACTCCTGTTGAATGTGATAGCGCACAAAATATATCGACATGATTTTGTTAAAAAGAGGTACCATAATACATTTTTCTTTTTAAAAACTGATGTAAAATACACAAAAATTAACTTTGAATATCAAAATGGTTTTATTCTTTACAACGTCACCAACAAAGCTTGAGAGTGAGGCTCAACTATAGAGTATAGTTGTCCGCTGCTATCAAGTTTATACCATCAAACGTATATATTTTAAGTATTGCGCATTCGAATTGCTAAAGCTCTGCTCGCTGAATGAACATTGAGAAGGGTTAAACCTTAAGAGGGAATTTGACAAAGTCTCACAAAAGGAAAACGCAAGAAATTAAGACAATTACGAAGGCTTTTAAGGGTGTTTCAGGTGATTCCAATGCACGCTTATAATTACAGTTCGGTTTGTGTTTGAGAGATTTAGAGTAAATACTCTTATGGTCAATATACGTAATTTCATACAGACGGCTCTAGCTCGTTTTGTGTCTTTAAATGCCTGAAGCGATCTTCTTAAGTATCAAGTGTTCTCTAACTTGTTAGTAATAGATTAGTGTTAAAGCCTCATAGAGCGATTTCACCTTTGCCAGAGCACTATCGTGTACCTTGTTAGTACGTACGGGCAGGCAGAAATGTCTCACTCTTCGAACATCTTAAAGTCAGCTGTAAGTGTAAATAAAGTAACCATCACGAGAACTAAAATGAACTTAAACATATTAGGTTGCTTTCAGCTTAGCGTCTATTCAAAACGGTTTTATGTGACGCTCTCGGAACTCAGTATACACCGGGCATGCATAAGTATTCCAAATATACACCGTGTTGAACCAGTAATGTCATGTTTAATGTATATCAATCTTCCAGTTATCTTACTAGATAAACTATCTTACATTATTTTTGATCGAGTTAAAACCTAGCTTCTCTCTATACAATATCCGCATTACAGCAAGCGGTTTGGAAGCTGGCAGGGTAGGTCTGTTTCTCAACAAGTTGAATTACTTTAGTCTATTTAACAAACTTGACAGGTCATGAACTTCAAAAGCAAGGAAAATCATGCTTCGATATATTATTTGCGCTGAAGATATACCAGAACGATGGGTTTTTTATCTGCTGTTCATTTTGACTCACAAATTTTATTTTTTTTGAAAGGCATGCAACGAAAACATATTTGTATTTACCAATCAAAACTGAAGAATCATTGGCTCAGATGAATACAAGACCTTTATCCCTAAGTAAAAAACGTAAAAGGGTAGAAAAATTCTCAAGGCAAAGTATTCCCTTCTAGTTTACACATACAGGAACGAGACAATTTGGTAACGGGTTTCCAGCAGTCTTGCACATTTTCCCACGGTATTCCAGGCAAAGAAAATACAATAAACTTGTTATATCAAATGGTTTGATTTATTACGCCTGTGTGTTCCAAAGACCATGGGTGGCTCCTCGCACATCATCCATCTCTTTTGAGAACCCATAATCAAGATGGATGACTTGTTTTGTCAAGGTGCTAAGCAGTACCACAACTATTTGAGACAATCGGGAATCTCAGATTTACCCACTGAAATTTCAAAAATAAAATGTTTTGACTGTGGTGTCCGTGTCTTGTTAGATAGGGTTAGGTTCAAGATGACTGTCGTCGATTGCCAGGCTTTTGACCTCTTGACAAAACAGAGGATTTTTTTTGAATTATTGTCCAGGCGTCTAACATCATTCACAAGTTCATAAATCAAATGGCGCCTTGCACCCCAGTAGCCAAACTAATTGCTCAAAGAAGCGGTTTTGGCGAAAAGTGTCTCGGTTTACTATCACGTTCGGCAACAAAGTTGTCGTGTACATAATTTTCGTTCGCAAGCAAACTATTTCAGTCTTAATACCTAAAGTATTTCAAATTTCTGTGTAAAAACAACTAAAAATGCAGCAATTCTGAAAATACAGCCGTGCGTCAATTAGTTTAGCTTAACCCCCGTGATATAAGAGAGTCAAAGATAAAATGCTTTCGGAGATATTTCATCAAGGTTAAAATATATACAACTACATTTCTGAGTAGGTTTTTGTTGCTGTACTTGACTTATAGTGATATTCCTTGTATGGAAATAGTTGCAATGTAAATAAATCTTAGTAGTATAGTTTTTTAATTTTGTTAGAGTGTTTGTGTTCCTATTAGTTTATTAAGTTTCGATTTAAATGCAAACTTTAGTCAGGAAATCCGCCGTTTTGTGCACGATCTTCACATGAAAATAAAAATATTAAACTTTTTAAAAATGTCATCCAAGGTGAACAAGCCAACACGTTGTTCTGCGTTCTTTACATAATATCAGCTCTTTGACTGAAAAGAAAGTCTACATGGTTATAAATTCGCTCCTGATCCAGAAAACTAATGTGCATCCTTTGTAAGTCTTGCTGTCGTTTCCTTAGTATATAAATCACTCGGTGATAGGTAGTGAAACTTCAGAAATACCGTGTGGCTTCCTTTGAAAGTCTGTGCGTAGAAGATAAGGACGATAACCCAACCTAAAAACGACTGATATTTACCAAGACTGCTTTTCCGTCACTTCATTAATTCTAGCAAGGCTTGTTCCTTTCGCAGGAATAAACAATGAAAATTTGACATAACTGAAGAGTTCTCGACAACGCTTTGGTGTTTGACATTATCGAAATAAAGAAAGAATAATGATTTGTCGGCCAACTGCCTTCCTGGTGTTTCAACCTTAACGGTTTCCCTCCCAATTGTTTTAACTGTTTTACTGTGAAGGTCTTGTTCAACTGTCTAAGGGAAAGTTTAAAAACAGGTATGAAATACTAAAGTTTTTGCTGCATTTGCGGTGAGAAATCAATATTGATTTTGTGGACAGCACGGCACATGTCTTGCTTGACATCTAGAACAGAATACACTACTCAAGTTGATTTATGGCGTCTTGTCGTTTGTAATGGGTCCTAAAACAGCAACAGTAAAGCGTCGGTTCACCTCAAATAGGAGAAAGAAATGACTCAACATTACAAACTAGAAATTTTCAAAGCAAAACAAACCCGGAAACTTTAAGAAAACAATTTAACAAGCGGACAATTGGTTACACTTGTACAACAACCAAATACGGAGGGATTTGCACAATAGCGTCTCAAAGTTTCCGCAATAATTTGTATCACACGTTTACTAGAAAAGCATGCTTATCGACGCTAATTTGTCCAATCCACAGTACTTCTGAACAATTAACTAACCTTCTTTATTTAGCAGAATTATACATCGCTCTTATGTTTAATTCAGACAAACCGTACACTAAAGTTTGAGTGACTTCCTGCGAAAAGGGAAGGCCACTTCTTTTAAATTCTGCCGGAAAACTTTATGCTTGTAAAACAAGCAGATTTCTTCTCTTAAACGCTCTTTATTTATATCAAATATTATAAACTATTTCGGTATTTTTTAAATACAAGAACAAAACTTACAAAACGATGAGTAGATTAGAAAGTATACCAAGTGCGAGAATTTTAAAACGGTGCATACTTGAAAGGTAGTTCGTGCGTGTTGGATGGATTTCTAAATTTCCATTTTTTTGTACAGGTGAAGCATTTGGTCGTTTGGAATAACCTTCGATGCCTCAATGTCACTTTTCATTTCTTCGAGTTCTCGCCTAAATCTGGCTCTTCTATTTTGAAACCAAGTAATAATCTGTGCTCCGGAAAGTCCCAACAACTGAGCGAGTTCGTCCCGGTCATTAGGCGAAAGATATTTCTGATGAAGGAACCTCCGCTCCAGTTCGAAGATTTGATAGTTTGAAAAACAAGTTCTGGCTTTTCGACGCTTTTTCTGATTCAGTCTTGCTTGAATGGCTTGTAGTTTAGCTTGAATAGAAACGAAGTCTGCAACAAAATGTTTTAGATTAATTAACAATGTGGGCTAGAGGTGCGAAATAATTAGAGCTACTGAAAGAGTCTCGCTCGCCACTGAAAAATTTGGCAGCTACTTTTTAGCAAAGAGCCATCTTGGCTTACACAAGTGCGTTATGAATCTTAAAATCCTGCTAAATTTCTAAGTACTAAAATTCTACTACAATTCTTTAGTTGGTCAACGTTTGCAAAAAGCTTCTAACTGTTCATTTAAAACCCCAAACTAAACATTTAGCTTTCACGATTTTCTTCGGTAGTCCTGCGAAAAACACTACTATCTAAAACCCACAATCATTTCTTTTTAACTTCAAACACCACACAAAATAAAACTCTTCACCATCAGATCAACACTTACCAGATTCACTACCTCCTCGCTCTGTAAACTTCTCAGATTGTATCATCCCATTCCCCTCTCCAGAATTACTGAGGATTTTACTTGCAAATGTTTCTAATGTAGACAATGCACAGTTTAACTCAGCTCGATTTTGCGCCGCTATTGTTCGACGCTGAGTTGACCTAACTCGTCGATCCTTCTTCGGATGAGGCGCGGCCAAAATCGCTTCAATAGAGAAAGAACTCATTTTGGCCCCTGCAATACTAGCGTGTTGGCTTTGGCCTGCTCTGTTATGATTTTCAACACGTGAACCATCTGTGAGCATCCTCTCCGCGCTTGTCTCCATTGTTCTACACCCAAGAGGTTGAGCTTGAAGCAAATTCTTTCAGAAGCGTGCAATTTCACAAGATATGCTGGAGAACCCTGTAACGACTGAACGCGGGACTTTTCGGGAGTTAATTTTTTTGCTGATCGCATTTACTGACCCACATTAATATCTGCCCATAATGAACTCTTTGCCACCGGCCACCTTCCATTAAATTATGCCTCTAGTGTGAAATTGATGACTAATTAATTAAAGTATTTATCCACTGAATTCAACCAATCAGCAACGAGCCGTCGCAGCTTAAATCAATTAAGCTGACAGGGCGTCTGGTTTGGAAACCTGAGATAAATTGAATGAAACTGTCAGCGCTTTCAAGTAAACCTCGTTAGGACAAAGACAGCGTTTTAGAAACTGCCAATTCCTCTTTTGAATCGAGATAATGCGAGTAATTGGACACACAAAATAAGCTAGTGTTTCGAATTCTCTTTTGTGAGCGAACTCGAGCGTGTGGCTGATATTTTTTCGTCGGAAAAGAGTTTCTTCTTACCAATGTACTTTTATTTAAATATAGAGTTACACAACAGAAAAGTGGTTTGAAAAAGTCAGCCAAACAATTCGTCTTTTTATCTTCTTATCTCTTAATTAATTTCTTGCTTTCATTGGAATTCCAGATAATTTCTGCACGCTAACAGGACCGAACAAACTTTAGTTTAGCTCGCTTCAAACAGAAAAAAGTTACTCTTTACTTTTGAAAGGCCTGTACTTTGTCGATGTTATTATTTCTGTGGTGTTTTGCGACTACGGAAGCAACATTTTCGGAAGTACCCAAAAAATGGGTTGATCAGCTGTTAATGGCAGGGAAAAAGGCGGTCCTTGGAAATGCGATTGAGTAAAGCTATATATAAACATATATACACATCCTATGGACCAGCATAGCGCCCGCCATAGCTGGTTCAATATTTAGTATACAAAAACAAGGCAGGTGTCAAAAAACCCTTGAACTCTTCAACTTCAAAAGTAATTGAGTAACTTAACGGGAAGAAAAAGACAAGTAAAATGAAACGCGAATATCTCGAGGTTGCAAGAGCCCCTATAATTTTATGATTTCTCCTTCTAGTAGATGATTAATCTTAACATCAGGCGCAGCCTTGCTATTTTACAACAACTTTAACCATATTAGTATCTATGTAACGACTGACAGTTCGTAAGGGTTTTTTGTTTTACTGCTAGGTGGCATAATTATAAAATTGGATAATTAACAATTCTTCTGAAGGGAGGACTGTCAGGTGTATTTGAATGAAAAACACATTGTTAATCAAAAGAAAATACTGTATAAAGTGGGCTTCCATTTTTGTGTTTCTAAGCGTTAAGCCGTTCATTCTATAAACAAGTTTCTCTTAAAAATGGGTTATCAAAACTTTAATTCCCTCTGTTTGAGCTGGTCAGTATATTTAGCCAAGGCTGTAGCAGCGGCTTTTGTATAATTCAATTTGTTGATGATACCGCGAGTGTGAATTGTGGTGCGCACTACGCCCAAATCGTATGTGCGTTGAGTTTGAACAGACACGCCAATTTTCAAAATAACCGAAAACTAACTTGCTAATTGTGAACTTTGTAATTTCATTAATTACAAATTACGGAAATCCATAAATCTTAAATAATTCTTAAGTCACTTAGTGCAGTCTAAGAAAAATATTGTGAAGAAAGTTGCGATCTTAAATTTCGTTTAGCAATCCGTGCTGTGACTACTGTGCTAGGCAGCCATTTCTTATAATGGTACAATTTCTCGTATAACTTGCAGACAAACAGGAAGTGTTATATCCATACAACCATAGATAATAACAAAAAAGGAAGTGTATACACCACAAATTATCAGCTGTATAACATTTTCCTCGACTCCACTAAACTTCAAAGAAAAATATCGAAGTCAGTGATAAGTACAGTTTTTGGATTGTATTTTAACGCAAGGAACTCAAACAACCAGAGAAAAGCGACTTTGTACACGTCTACCGTGACAAAATACTTGGTCGGATTTACAATTAAGGTATCAGGAGCTGTCACGTTTGACAAGTAGTTATGACTTACTGTAACGGCCGGCTGTCACGACTCTTGTGTTTGCGGTGCGTTACAAACGAGGCGTCAACATTAAGGGGGTAGAATTTTATTGAATTTTCACACTTTAGGTTCACCTCCCCGAACAATTAGCACCTTTCACAGACAAATTAAAGCTTTACTTTATGCAGGACAGGAAGGAAGCTGTAGTGATAAACCTGAATAATTTTGTAAGTACTCTAAAAAAATCATTTTAAGATAGTAAGCGTGATAATTCGCAGCAAAGACAAAGAAAGCACTGAACAAAATATTTTATTAAACGTTATTTGCCTTTTCACAGCAGGTGCAGTCTGTAGCTCAGACACTGATAATTGTGGACGTCTACTTCGTAAGTCATTTTATTTAATTCCATTTGTTGACTTAACCAACATTAAGTCTTTCTTTACTTCAATGAAAACTAATATGAACGCTATTTGCAACTAATGCGAAGAGATTGGGAATGACTTGCCGGATAAACATTTTGTTAAAACAATTATAGTAATTTCCTCGCAAAACACTCCTAGATTCTAGAATACCCCGCTACTACGATAATTTTTTACTGCGCATTCCTCATTCTATAAAAGTAGATGCGCATTACAATCACGGAACAAATATAGTACAAAGTGGCGGGGTATTCTAGAATCGCTCCCGAAACACTTTCAAAGGAGAACTACAGTAAAACTTTAATAACCAGTTAGACTAATTTAAAACTCACATCTTGATACCTCTTAGCTTTCATAAGAAACTATTTAGTCTAAAAATTTTTACTAGATTCTTATTTCACAAAAACGAAGGCATAGAAAAATAATTCAGGAAATAAGTAGCCGAGTATTTTGTAATAATTAGTTTATTGTATGGTTAACATTCAGTCAATATTTTATGATCATGGTGAGGTTTGCGTAGCTGGTGGCCCAGTATTTGAGCAAAAAACTGACTAGTTCGTGTGACGTCATAAATCGCCATTGTATGTTTTGAATTTTGTTCGTACTAATTTCAATATTTTTAAAGCTTATTCAATCTACAGTTGAATAGAAGTGTTAGAAAAGTCCTTAAAGCAAAAAATGTACCAATGACAAATTGGCTTCAGGAGCACTTTAAACTCTCGGGCCTCGGTCTTGTGAAACAAACAAATTCTAGGTTGCAAACTTTCCGAACGGAATGAAACTCGTGTTAAAAAAAAATTGTGTTTGTACGATCCTGGCCCATCTAGGAAAACAGTAAGAAGGCGCTTGGTCTATTAGCACTAAACTTCCTTCGAATAGTTTTGTATCAAATCACGTGCACCTATAGTAGTGCACTTAGAAAACGAGGCCGAAATATATATATACTCGGATTTTTAATACTGTCTAAAGAAAGTTAAATGCATCTATCAATATAAAGCCCGGGAGGGGGATGGGGGGGGGGGGGGGCGGGG
>JAOBAT010100856.1:0-39082 GCA_026413305.1 Hydrozoanthus tunicans
CTCAACCAAAGGTAAATCATTGAGATCATACGAAAAATCTTTCTTTTTCAAACAATACGGATCAAAACCGTCACAAAGTTCTATTTTCTGAAGGTATCGAGCTCGAGCTGTTGCCTCTAAACCTTGGCAGTAAGCGGAGATATCAAGTGCACATTCTGGCGTCACGGCGGCCATTTTTTTTGGTTGGCCACCATCTGGAAACCGGAAGTAAAAACTCTAGCAAAATGTCCTTTTCCAGATGTTGTTCACTCATTACGCGTTGGAGTAACGCTATTTTGATGTGTATACTGCTTTCATCTTTAGCAACTTTTATATTTGCGGCGTTATTTGTAACAGGAAAACTAAAATTATCCTGTTCGTGTATTGTTGTAAAAGGTAAGCTGTGTTGTTGTTAAGTGCCTTGCATGTAAGTGAAGATAATGACTTAGTTGCTGGTTGTTGAAAGTGCACCGCCCTTGTTTGCACATAAGACCCCGGTGCCATCAGATTACTCGTGCATGCAAGAGGCAAACTCAACATTCTCCCTGTAGTGTTAATTTTGTTAGCGTGAAAAGTTTGTGCCATGAATTTAATAGCAAGAAGCTTTTGACTATTTTGTGGGTGTGATTAAACTTTACTTATAATTACGCAATATTAGCTCGTGAAACTTGTGGAGGGCAAGAAAAACTGACTGTTGTCATGAGCGCCAAACTCACTTAAGCGTTACTCAGCCTTGTCGCAGATTGTTTTCCAGAAATGAAGCTTAACTGATAAAGAAAAAACATTGAACCAAGAGTTTTGGCCATATTTATATAACATTTCATAAGCTCTTGCCTTTAATAGTGGTTTTTTAGTCCGTCATAATCAGTCATACAGTTACCACTGGATTATAACAGATTTAATGAGCCGTGTTATGCACATGCAGTTTAAATAGTTATAGCAACTAAACATTTGAAAGTTAATGAATATTCCCGGCTCTAGCTCATTCTATGCAAATGCCCGTAGGTGTTTTATTTTTACCAAACATAAACACTGTTTCTAAGAAGAAAACGCGATTATCATGCATCCAACAATGTCACACCTTGTCTTTCAGGAAGGAATAACTTTAGTTTGAAACTTATTTTTAAGCGAGACTAAACTGGTCGTTGGAAAGAAAATAAATCTTGGCCGTGAAGTTGAAACTGTTTAAGAAAATTCTCAGATGCTTTCAGAGAGTGTGGCAGCGTTCAAGTGCTAACTCACCCCATTTGAGTGCACACAACATCCAGAGCGTAAGAGCGATCGGGATCCCACATCCACTGGCAAGGCATCCAGAAAAACTTTTGTATACTGCACTCCGGCATCCGCAACGAAGAATGCATCCATTATCCATGGAATGTGGAAACTGAAGTAGCGCATTTTATAAGCGTTATAACTTGAGTGTGTTTCTACCAATCTATACTTTCGATGCAACCTCTTTGACATCCCCTCAATTTAGTTTTTTTGGTAGTATGAAACGAGATGACTTCTGACTCAAACAAGAGGTTTGAATGCTGTGTAAGCCGGTTCTACAAAAGCATTTTGGTGAAAGTGCGAAAACTGGAATTGTCCGACTTGCCTTGGGCTGGTTCATTCTTTCTCTCTTCCTGCATCTGTATTTCGGTAGCTTAGTGGTCAGGGCAACTATAATCATGTGATTGGGTTGTCGAGGGTTCCATTCCCGCCCGGGGAAGTTTGGGTTTTTCTTTTTCTGCCTTTTAGTTTCGCGTACAAATGCTTTTGGTTCATTACAGCATGTCAGAGTTTAATCTCTCTGAAGATGGTCACAGTTTCGAAAATATTCTAAATTGTACACCGTGAAATATATATTAGTATCTATCATACTCCATGCCAGACACACGTTACACAACACAAAATATTTACCAGAACGTTAAACATATTTAAAATCAGTAATACTTCCCATTAGTAACCTTGTATAAGTTTTCTGTTTCTTTTATTTAAGATAATTTGATTATTATTTTAATTTTTAAACTAGAAGCTGGTGTCAGTCCTCGCACAGCTGGATCGACAAGCTTAAACACGGACCAAATATTGAAAGAAATTGAAACACTAAAGATGAATATCTCTCGAGCTCAAAGTAAAGTGGTAAGGTTTTTCATGATACGTTAATACAAGTAAGCTCGCGTGACTATGATCCAAAGATAGCAATCTGCTGATTCCACAGCAGGAGAAAACTAGTTTCGTTTTGTTGCGGTGTCTTAGAGCGAGAAGCTAGTTGCTTTTCAAAGGAAGAAGAATAGAATTATTTAGAACGTTTTTCATGATTATGGTGATGACGATGATGACAACACTGCATTGGTTATGATGACAATGATGTTGATGATGGTGATAATGATAACGACAAGTTGGAAATTGTTATGACGACAATGGTATTGATGACGGTGACATTGCTGAAAGTGGTGATGGCGATAATCTAGAAGATTGATAATTTAAAAGTTAATAACGTTGATTATATAATGAGCCGGATGATATTGGTGATTATTGATATTCCAATAAAGACTCTTTCTAATGGCAATGTGTTGCTAATCTGCACTACTGCTGAGGTAAAGAGAATGACCATGGGTACGATGGCGGTAATTTCACTTCAGTGATGACTTTTTAATGAGGAGTGTGAACAATACCGTAAAGGTGGTTTAATTCAACCACTGGCGACCCCGCTGTCTTGAAAGATGATGATAGCGCTTGAAAACTGGTAAAACTCCGTATCTAGAGTCTCAAGTAACTTAGTTGGCCTGGAGCTCATATAAAATGAACCTGGTTTTCCGTCTTTTTTCCCGCGTTGGTCTGCTGTAAGCTGACTGCTGCTGATTCACTTAATGGTCCTTCCATCTTCTATACTAATGATGCCCCCCAAAAGCACTCTGTCAGAATATGTTTATTCTTTCATTTCTAAGAAAAATTTTCATATAGCATTTCACTCGCAATTTCAGGAACTACGAAAGAGGCAGGCTGCAGAGTTGAAAGATTATCTTCAGAAACACAGAAGTGAGGTAAATTATTACCCTTAAGTAGATTATAGTTCATGTCTTTTCTTTGTAGCAGCAGCGTGCTTGCAGCCATAAAATACTTTTTATCGTCATCTTTTTAGGGATAGTTTAGATTTCTGAATCCGTTAGGTTGTCCTTTGTAAGGCACCTTCTGTGTAGAATTTCTAAATATTTGCCCATTACGTTTTATCTTAAAATATGTTTGTTTTAGCATAAAACCCAGCAACTTTTTTCTTCCCCCTATTGCATTAGCACCGGGAACTTAGCAACACTCACAACAAACAATATGAAGAGCTCAGGGCGAGCTTAACGACAGCAAACAACAGTTGGGCTGAAAGTAAAAGTAACATATCAATGCAGGTAAGTAAAAAGCTTTTTCAACTTCACTACTCTTTATGACATTCTTTTGTCTTCAATTGCTCTCTAATACAAGAGACCACTATAAAAGAGTATCACCATACCAGTACTGCACTCCACTGTTGCACTCCACGTAAGAACATTACCCTGCGCTTCGCTCAAGAAACACTGCACACCATCAAGAACTTGATTGTACTATATTTCATGAAACAGAGGTCAAACGAAAGAAATATTTCATGTATTGTGCCACAAAGACCACTTTTAGGCTATCTTCTGTTTCTCATCTGTTGAAATGCCACATCATAGATTGCTCTAATGTTTTTGACTTTCACTTGTTTTTTGTATGATACCAACTTCTATTATAAGTTTGAGAACAACATAGAGGGTAAAATCAATATTCACCTTGTAATATTAAGGAAGTGAATAGGTCAAACTAATCAAACTGTTACTAGTGCCACTTTTGTTCTATTTTACTTCCTGTAACTTATTTAAATTGTTTTTCTTTTCCTTCTCTTTGTGTGTTCGTTATTAGTTATCCTAGTTTAATATAATAAGTACCATTCCTGTTGCGTGTTCAATGTCATTGTAACCTTTAACTACTGGCAAACTGACTCGACTAGTTCGCTATTTTCAGATTGTCAGTATCTATTTTTAAAGCTCTAATATGAACTGTAACACGTACTGAGCTAAGAGGTACAAATAAATTTTGTTGTTGTTGTTGTTGTTGAGAGGAAGATCATCTTTGGCTGCACTTCACTATAAACGCCATTTTGCAATGGGCTCTACTTATATAAGGAACACTAGTCTGCACTGAATACTGCTACATATACTGCATCCTGGATTTATACAAAGTGTTGTTTCTTGTTAAGCCAAGTACATATCACAACATTTAAAAATGAGGTACTTTTATCTATTCTAGAGAGAAGATTTAGTTCGTGAGCTCCTAGCAGCATATGCTATCATAGCTGGAGATGTTGAAAGCGTGAACCGTACGTGGAAGCAAAAGAACAGTACCCTGGCCATTGAGGTAAAACATTCAAGCAATTTTAACTGAGTTCATATCCTTTACCAATTTCCGAATGACATTGCTTAGAAATTGAAAACTTTGACAGCGACATTTTTTTCAGACGAGAATACGACAGCGACATTTTAAACTAGAAAAAGATTCGACGAAAAAAAAACAAAAAAAGGTGGAACAAGCGACATCTGATCACGCCCTTGTATATCGGTCTCAACTCTTCAAAAAAAAAAAACTCGTTCAATGTTGATGGACTTTGCTAAAAATTAAATCTCCCTTGCGCCCTGGTGGATTAGGCGAATGAATGATTGATAAACGTTTTCAAATGAGAATACTAGAATTTGTGCTCATGTCCATTCAAGTAAATAAAGATGTACCCATTAACACTACAGAATGGCGTTCCCTTAAAACTATAACCTTGTAAAAATTTTCTCTCAACCTGGTGGTAAATCTTGTGCTCTGGTGTAAATTTTTTTTAAGAACCTGGTGTAGTTTCAGAATCAACCAGGTTTGTTACTATAAGGGTATTATATTTAGAGGTTTTGACGCTCTGCATGCGCGCGCGAACAGTGTTTTCAATTTTCCTTTACCAGGAAGGGGTTTTATATCGTTTTACTCAAGAACGTGCATAAACTACAACACAGAAAGTCACAAGTCACTGAGATAGTCGAACGAAGGCCAGTGAAGTTACATCCCTTTTAAATCAGTAACATTTCAGTTAGGAAGACCCAACTAAATTTTCTTGCATGCTTTCCATAAGCTAACTCTGTTATTATCGTTTATTAATAGGTCAACAGGTTGGTGTCAAAGGTCCGTGGAACAGTACAAGAACTAAGCAACGTAAGCACATCCAACACTTCAATGGATAATCTTTATTAGTATATACCAGCTCGGCTACGCGCGCTTCGATTGGTTTAGAAAGAGTATTTATTAGACAGTATTTACTTCCGAAGTAGTAGATAATGACAAGTGAAGAAAATGGCGGACGGAAGTAGTCGCTTCAAAACCGTTTGGGATTACGATACTGAAAATGTTTAAAACAGCCTAAAGAGTTGCACTCTTTTACATTATTTACGACATTTTGTAGTTGACAAACTGTCAAACACGTTTGTTACATTTGTTAGGCTGCTCACGCATGAGTCTCGCCACGCTCAGTGATTCAAGTGGTAAAAGTGTTTTTTTTTCTAAAGATCTTTCGTTTTCGTTAGATTTCGATGAATAGTGGCTTAATGAATATCTACCTCGCGCCTTCGGCTCTCAGTAGATCTTCTGCCACTATTTACCTTAATTGAAATAGAATAAGTGTTAACTGTATGATGGAATTGAGCATTTCCGTTTAAAGTGGAATACTTTCAATACAATCAATACTTTTTTAAACTTTACTCGTGTTGTCATCATCATATGTATAAAGGAACTTGGTGATTTTCTTTTTTTTCCTTGTTTTTCTTTTGGCAAAGCTCTTGCTTATTGATGATTCAAGATGATTGAGAAAAGGGTTGTGCAACAGAATTAGCCTATATGGAAGTTACAATTAATGTTATGATTTGTATCGCGGTTAAATATGCAAGGACGTTATGGTACGATCTTCTAGTACAACTTCCAGTGTATAAATGCTTAGACTCACTAGAATCGACCTTCTCCCAAGAGATTTGGCTTCATAGCTCAGTTGTTTAGAGCACTGCACCGGCATCGCAGAGGTTACGGGTTCGAATTCCGTTGTAGGTTTTTTTGGGCTTCTCTTTAGCAGTTGGTTAAATTGCGTTCATACCCACGAAGATCATATCATAACTTCTTTGAAGTTACAATAGTTATTATCATTAAAAATCTTTTTTTTACTATCTCTGTCAACAGATCAACACTACACAAACAACTAAAGATGCAGTGATGCAGAAAACACTCGATGACTTGATCTCAAATTCCAATGTTATAAACTCTTCTCGCCATCTAGAGGTAAAGCGGGGAGGGAGGAGGATTGGGTATGAGAAAATACATTTTTCGGGGTAGAGGTGCTCGTTTCTTCTCGTAGGGATTTGTACCCTATGGTTCAGCGCTAACAAGCTGTAACGTCTTGGCACGAATATTTTTTCAATGGTTTTCTAGTAACACCCAGAGAAAAGATAAGGACGTTAAACCGTAGGTCCCGGGTGGCAGGCCTCGAAGGGGGCCCCGAGTCCTTTTGCCTGTCATCCCCTGGCTCATTGAGTCAAAATGTTATAAACAAACAAACACTACCACGGATAGGATGGAAATTGTCACAAGCCTTCACTATCGGCCAACAGAACAAGAATCTTAACAATACAGCAAACGCTAAGGCCAATTTTGAACATCCTGATCGTCTTCGTGGTGAGTTAGAATAATCGGGGGTGGAAGCGGAACCTTGAATCATGAACCACGGCTAAAAAAATGAAGGAACCATGAACCACATCATCTCGCAGGCTGTGAATCATGAATCATGGACAAAAAATAAATGAATCATGAATCTCGAAATTTTGTAACATGAATCATGAAGAATTCTATAAATGAATCATTAGTCGAAAAATATCTGGGAATCACGAATTATCATACTGAAAAGATTCCGCTTCCATCCCCGAGAATAAGTCAAGATTGGAATCAAGATGGCCGAGCGCCTGCCAGCTAGCTCTCGTGCCTCCCACCTCTGTGTACTCGCGGGATCAAATCCTGGGTTTTGCAAGTGGGCTAAGATTTGTTGATCTCAATCTGACGCCGAGGGGTTTTCTCCGGGTACTCCAGCTTTTTTTACCTCAACAAAATCGATACCCACCTAAATCTATTTGGATGTGGAGCTGTGCTGTATTTGCGCCTTTACATTGCGTCCTCCACAGTACAGCCCACGACTGCAAATTTAGTTCAAACAAGGGATAATAGCTCGCTAGATATCAGGATACCGTTTTTCTTATTTTCTAGATTAAGCAACTCTTCTGTTTTCTTTACAGTTTGACAACTTACTTAACCGCGTCATAGAGGACTCGACTAAGGTAAGCCTACCGTTATCAAATAGTTTTAGTAGCTTTGTTGTATTATATAGTTTATTATCTAGAAAGAGTTTAAAACACTTTCAAGTTTTAAGGCCTAGAATATTTTTTATACGGCCTATATATATAGCAAATCATGTTGTTTTATCTTTAGTTTTATTTTGATCATTAACGTAAAGTTTCAGGAAATTGTTTTAGTAGCAGTCGTGACCGTTATTACGTGGACTAATCATACTAAACTCTACCAAGGCTGAAAAATACATATGACGGCTAGACTTTGCCGCGCAGATCAGTTAAATTATGACGTAAGAATTAGAGGAAGAAACACAAGGAGGGATTCAGATTTTAATTAAAATTCTTGGTAAGGATCTTTTCTCTTGTGAAAGCCAGCGTAATCTGAATAATTAGCGTTTCCCATACTATAACAGGATATTTTAAAAAATTCGTATTTTGTAAGAATATGCCGCCCTTGGAACATCTTCAGTTACCATTGGGAATCAGATAGTCAATCAATGGTAAAAGCCATTCGTGTTGGGCATGAGTAATTTGCGCTTATATACATAATTTATTTTTACTTTATTTAGAATAAAGACTCACTCGTTTATTTCTTTCTTAGTTAAACTCTACTCTTCATTTGGTTGACGCCGAGATAGCAGCTTTTGTCGCCCTGACAACTACTCGTGTAGCCGCGGCTAACTCCAGTCTACTCACTGAGGTACAGATCTGTTGTAGCTGTAGCCAGGAAATGATCAAATACTTTCCATGTTAAACTGCAATTTTCAGTTTGGGTGTATAGTTGAAGAAGCTCATTGACGGGAATCGAACCCGCGATGGCTCAGGGGATGCTCAAGAAGCTCCTATTAGGCACAAACCTCCAGAGAGAGAAACACTTGTCAAGTTCGAATTTTTCTAAAGCAAAGAATGTTTCTTTGAATGTGATGACAAAACAAAAACAAGTAGAGGGGTTGGCGCAGTGGTAATACGCGAAGGTCTAACCGTTTGCAGATTTAGAGCAAAGGCAGCACCTTTTCCTCAGTTATTTTATGGCCCTGAGTGAAAGTCCTGCACCGGGAATCGAATCCGGGTCTCCCGCACGACAGACTGAATGGAGTTTAAGAAGAGGCACCCTCCTCGGTCCCAAGGGCTTTATTCTGGCAGGCGGGGGAAAATGCCTATACAACGATATTTTGGAGATATCCAGTACACCATTATATTCTCTAAACAAGGCGCTTTAGTTTATATCGAAGTAAGTCTGCATAATCTGGAATCGTGGGTATGGGTAGAGTGATGTCTATTTTTGCCCACCTTTGTTTTAATTCTTTTTTAAAGCGCTGCTATCCCGTATATGATCTTGAGTGCTGTGCTAGTCCTCCTCTAGTTCAGCACCCAACCAGATACTTCATGTCTCATTCGATTTATTGAGTTTATATTATTGTTTTCATTTTATTGATTGACTCGATCTCAACAAGGTCTACCGTTTTACTCATAGGTTTTCTCCGCTAAACAAGCTTTCCAAGCGGAAGACGAAAAGCTGAGTAACACCATAGCAGATGTAAACTTAACACTAACTGCCAAGGTAAACCACCACTTTTGTGTTTTTAATTATCAAATGTAGTTATAACTAAATGTAGAAACAAAGCTATTCTACTAGTAGAGATGCAGTTATTGGAAAACGTAGTAAAAAAACGGTTTAGGAATATAAGTTAGCAACGAGCTTACTGAACATTCTTTTGATTAGACGAGCATTTTGGACTACTATTCCTTTTTTTTATTTGATACTGATAAAACTAGATTTGTTTCTTTTACTGAGAAAGTCATATCTTCACCCAGCGCAGTGAAGATACTATTTTCATCTATCAAGTGTGAGGATATTGGTGTCGCCATGGTTATCAACATGGTTAGCCAATTGCAAGAGAGTTTCCCTCTCGCGCGTCCGTTTGGTTTAATTAAGTTCTGTTTTATGTAGAAATTTCATCAGTACCTAAAAAAACCCCAGAATATTTCATGGCCGCCTGGGGATATTAATTGTACTACCGAGTCCTGGAAGTTTCTCTCACGAACAAGTGAAGCATTAATCTTTGTAATTGAGCTCTTTTGAACAGCCAATCAAATTACAGGGGAGGCTACAACAGCCAATCAGAACCCACCAACATATAAGTAAATGAGAGCAAGGAAAATGAATTATTATTAGCCCATAGAAAGTGGTTTCAAAATGGTTATATAATCAAATTGCAAGCGAACTTCGATTCTCTCACCCTTGAGAGGAACTGTGAGCACTCGAAGATAAAGTTCGTATCCGCGCGGTTATGTAATACCATTCTACACAATAGGAGTAACAGAAAGTATGAATTAGATATAACTGTGTTATTAAAAATGGTCAAGATATCGGTTTAAAAGAGTCTAACTCGAGTTTCTGGGTTTTCACCCGTCGTCAGAGAGTTAAAATTCTAAAATGGTGTGTATGATTAATTCCGTGGAACATAAACGGTGGCATAAGATAATAGCCTATTGTGGTGTTGTGAAAAGGCTATTGTGTCTAAAAAATACTGTAAAATTAAGATGCTTTGAAAATTAAAGATATAGGCAGGTTTGGTTGAAGTTTTGCAGTTTTTATAAAGAAATGCCGCCTTGTGTCTGCATGGGAGGCAAGTTCATTGAGTGTTCCTAGTTCTGGATGGTATATGATATAGTATTTTTCCATTGTGCAAAGCTGGCATCTGTGCTATTATATGTATGTTGAGTGTCATTTATTATATCTAGAATAATAATATTTAATATTGTCATTATTATCGTTGTTATCATCATCTTCTAATTATTCATCACTATTGCCTTAGATTTTATTAAAGTTGTATTTTCGTCATACCAAATCTCAGCATTATGTGACTCTTAAAGGCTGAAGTTAAAGAGCAGCAGATAGGAGATACCGGTCCTCCAGGAGCCATCGGACCTAACGGACCAAAAGGACCGCAGGGAGCAACTGGCGCGCGCGGACCTGGAAACTTATCTACGTGTTCACGTAAACAAAAGCTAGATACTCCAGTCACCCTCACAATAGGCACTGATGTAAAGGTATGTCAGTTTTAGAATTATTGCTGGTTATGAGACAAATCAGTTAGCAAACCTTTTGACGTTCAATACACCATTTGGTGTTTTTACAAATTATTCAAAACAGAATCCTTAAGTTTTTTATATATGTTACTAGTTTAAGTCCCTGAGGCCACTGTGTCATTGGCCATTTATAGGTCTTAGGGCTTTTCCAACACTTCTATATTCAACTGTTAATGAGTAAAAGTGCCTATCTTACCATTTTAAGTCCGTGAAAAAAACTTTCAAAATAGTGCATTCAGTGCGAACAAAAGCTATCAGTTGAAAACATGATAAGTTAATTTCTCGAGAACCATAAACGATTTTTGACAGCAGTTTTTCACCGCTATGTCTCATTAAGCAACGTCTATACACTGAGGTAGAACATATTTTTCTTCCATAGGCACTTTAAGGTTACCAAAAATGAAGTAAATCGAAACAGTTTACTCTACTGTGAATGCAAGCGAGCAAAAGCTTCGAATATCTACCCAGCAATCTGATCCTGTATCCAATAAAAAGTTCGCGTTGAGGCTGAGTTCGTCCCTCCCCCCACCCCTCCGTCCCTTCTGTGAGGTTCTGCCTTTTTCGGCTAACTTCTCTCATTGTTCTAACAGAGTACAGAAGTGTTGATGAGCGTCAGCTGCACTGGTTTAGACAGCAAAGTAACCTCGCGACTCACGGTGACTGGCCCTCCTACTAAATACCAATGTGACTGTTTTGACCCGAGTTCGCTGTCAGCTACGGTGTGCGTCATTTACTACTGGTTATGTGACAAATAAACTGTTCTTTATTCTTGCTGTGCAAGTGTAATATGCTGTATCGTTCCACATTAAGGATCATTGCATGCTAAGTCAAAGGGAGGTAAAGGGGAGCGGTTGACAAGGGGAACGCGAAGAACACGTAATCCAAGCAGATTATAGCAGGGAGAGAGAGCTGTGCAGTTTTCTTGATTCTGCTAAAATAATTTGGAACCATTCCTCTCTCTTCCGTTCCTACCCCCTAGTCTAATTTCTCGCTCCCCGATTTTTGGATCGCTAACACACAAACAACCGCGAGTTTTATCTCATCTTTATTATACAATTTTGACCACTCGGGGTCTCAATGCGAGCTAACTTACGATGATCCTTGTTTGAGGATATATAGAAATTAGGGTACAATGGATATACTATATACGTATGCACAGTCATTCCCATAATGCACTGCATAACTAGTTCTTAATACACTACACAGATGAAATAGAAAGCTAATGGTTCTTAACATTTACTAATGCAAATCTAATGATATCAGAACTTCCAGCTAGAAGGGATCTTATTGAAATTATGATAAAACTATCTGTTAATAAAATATAGCGCACACGTTAGGTTGATTCAATAGTTTGAAAACATTTTTAGCAATAAGACTTATTGTCAAGACCATACACTCCATGACTATGAACACCTCGAATATGTG
Source organism: Hydrozoanthus tunicans (assembly GCA_026413305.1). Taxonomy (NCBI): domain Eukaryota; kingdom Metazoa; phylum Cnidaria; class Anthozoa; order Zoantharia; family Hydrozoanthidae; genus Hydrozoanthus; species Hydrozoanthus tunicans. The sequence continues at coordinate 11,907 of JAOBAT010100856.1, forward strand.
CATGCGAGTGCGTGAAAGTTAAGTGACATGCACATCAATCGGATGTATAAAGAAAAATAAGAGAGAGATGAAAGTCAAATAAAATGAAACAAAAAGAGGCTGTTGATTGTTGATTCATATCTTCCTTTGCTTATATTAATACTGAGGTTGTTACAGTGATGAATTAACTAGCGAGGTGGAAATCGTGCGCAGCTAAACATGCCAACTGGGCACCAGTAAGGTACCCCAATCTGCTGCATTAAAATTGAATAGATACCAGTCACCAAGCCTTTGGTATTTAGATTTCGTTATGCGGATGAATGTTTGACTGGATGATATCACGCTCAGGAATTAATTATTTTGAATTGCAACCAGAACCAGCCAAACTTTTTTGAATCACAGAAGAAGCAAAGGAGGGACGCACTGGGAGTCTCCGTTATAGAGTCAAGCGCAATAAGCAAAACATTTTGCAAGATTCTAGAAAGCGTTCGTTAAAATGCAAATTATCTTTGTCAAGAGACAAAGTATAAAAGTTCTGTCTAAAGGCTAAAAGCGACTCAAACCCTACCTATCATTATTGAAAGTTTTCGGGATAACATTTACTCAGTTTTATAAAAAAAGAAACAAATATTTTAAAGAATTAATTGTTTTGGGTTGCAAACAGTACCGGCCTATTCTAAACTTTGTTCTTTTGCCACTGCACCGTCTTCTAAGCTAAACAGTTGAGGTTCAAATCATCCTGTGAAATACTTTAACTTTAAAAACTTTTAAACTTTATATTTAACATTAATCTTTAAGTTCCATTTTACATAGTAAAGCTAATCCTGAAACTGCTCAGGTGTTGGCGTAATTGGTGGTTTTTAATGGAGGGGGAAACCGAAGTACCCAGTGGAAACGTCCGATGGACGTCGGAGAGGGACCACAAACCCAGCTTACAATTACTTCACCGGTGGAGAATCGAATCCGGGTCGCATTTGCGAGAGGCGAGCGCTTTACCATTAAGCCACCCCGAATCATTCCTGTTGTAAAATTCTATTGTAAAATACTCGAAAACAATTTACGAGTAGCCATTCACATTGCTTCATCAGACAACTAAGGTTTTTTGGAAAATTCTGAAAAGAGGAATTTCTTGTTCAGCTCAACACAATTTTAGAAAGACGAATAAGCATCAAGATAGGCTTTAGTATAAGTATCAGAGTTCGAGAAAATTTAAAGCCACAGAAGCTGAAAATAATACGTGTGATAATCACGATTGCTTCATTTTGCTTTGGCTGCCAATTTCGGTTTAAAACAGTCGAAATTCGTGTGCATCTCTGGGTAAAAGAAAAAGCGCGACACAAACAAAAAAGAAGGGGTTCAAACCCTTGACTCGTTGCGTTAGTCACATGCATCCACGGTGTTTAAGAAGCACACTAAAATATTTCAACATGCTATTCGTGCTCTAAATTAAAGCGCTAGAACACATTTGATATAGTATAGTTAAAAGGGCTTAGAATAAACCGAACAGTTAAAAATGAAAGTGCCGATTTACAACTTTGCTACTTAATCAACGGCTTCATTCTGTTAAATTTCCTTTTCTTCGATTATATCGATGACTCACGTAAACTTTCCATAAATGGTAATACAGCATTAGTTCTACTGATTAACAATTTCGGCTTGTTTAGGGTCACTGAGTTTGCATGATCACGCAATGCTATGCCTTCATTACTTTTCCTGAACCTGTGCCGCCATCTACATTTGGTCAAAAGCAGGAAGTACGTCAATGATCGCCTCGGAGAAAGTTGTTGACCAAAATATGACAAAGGCGGCAAAGCAATTAATCTTCAACTGCTATAATTTTTTTATCACACTGATAACCATAAAAACATGTCAGAGCTTTTATCATTTGATTTTGAAAGCCTGGTGCACAATTTCATAGAGAAACTAGAAAAGATGTTTTTAAACATACTTTAGTTGTCTTTTGGCTGCAGGCATTGATAACAAAAATTAGTCAATCAAATGTGATAACATTGTTTTAGATAGTAAAATTGTTCCTGAGGTTCAGCAAACACCGTGAAAGATCAAAAAGGTTAACAGCCATGCTGTACATGGCAAACGAAAAATAGGAGGCGTGGGGATAATTAAAGGAGGCGAGATGGAAAAGATTTGGAAAAAATCTTAGATTACATTCAGCAACGGCTACAATATTGAAAAATTTGCTTTCCGACTTGACAATTGATTGAAGAGTTATCATAACAAGTAATAACAAACATTCCTAAACTAGCAGTTTATCCTCCAGCCTGTCTCAATAAGTGTACAGATGATTTTCTTTAAGCAGGAAAAATGAGTAGATGAAGTAAAATTATCCGAACAATTGTATCTATACTTAGTAAACCATGAGTTCATTTCTAGCGTGACGTAGCATTTTCGGTCTACTTATCCAATCAAAAGCGTAAGGGGCAAGCCCAGCATATTATACATGATACGTCAGAGTATCTACAATGCGTGATGACTCCGATATTGTCCACTTATTCATAAAATAACAATAAATAATGACTAGTCGGTCGGAAAATGAGCAGAGAATATTGTTAATTATGGATCGATAGGTCACATGTAGTAAAGTCAAAATTAGCCAGAAGTTGCATTATAGCAAAGAAATTTAGGAAGGCTTTCAGTAAATTTTTTCTCGTATAATTTAACGATGAGTAGAAAAAGTAGTAGAAAAGGAAAGCCTCTTCTAAAAGACGAAACACTGCGTGAAGAAAATGCCAAGGCAGACGTTAAGGAGACGTATAACAACAATCTTGGTTATGATCCGTCAGGTGAACAAGAGGGAGAGAATGAATCAAATTTGTTGGTTACACAAGGAAGCGGTTCGTCTTCTTTGAATGGAATTGAAGCAGTGCCAAAGACGAATAAAATGGCAACACTACCAGCACTGCACAACAACTTGGAAGACATCGCTGAGGAGAACCAATATTCCACTTTATCAAGAACAAAGCAACATCAAAGCGATGAAGGTCAACATCGAAAAGAAAATATTAACACAGGAAAGACAAAACAAGCACAAGGTGCACAGAACAACCTAGCGACGAAAGACGACGCTGGAAAGCAAGAACTGGATACGTACTCAACATTGAATAAAAAGACGTCACCAAAAGAAAACGGTCTTTATAATCCGTATGCAGTCGATAACATAAATACTGGCAATCGATTGCCCGGGAAGATGGAGGATAAAGAGGCCAAAACCGCGAACTATGATACACTTGCCGATAAGAAAATCTCTGATAGTGATTATTCTACTCTAAGTAGAAAGATTTTTAACGAAAACAAACCGCAGTTACCGCCAAGCCGACAATTGGCAGCGACATTGAGAGTAGATGCACGAGCAGTACAAAATGAATATTCAAGCTTGCATAGAAAACCTATGAAAACTACATCTTCTCAACCAAACGCACGGGAGTTCCATACTGCAGCAAGATCTTTCCCGGAGTCCAATGGTAACGAACCAAGATATTCTGCCATTGGGCGAAAACGAGAACCAGAGGGCGCTTATAATACCCTAGACAGGACGATTTCACAAGAAAACTTCCTTAACAGAGCTTCATGGACATCAACCGATGGTTTAATGTACAATCCATACGCTGTGGATGACACAGAACTTACAGTTGGAAGTGACGACCGTAACATTAACAACCCTATGTATGACCATATTGAAGAGAAACTGCCAAATTCGAGTCAGAACTCAAACAGAACTGGCTATGGAGTGGAGGCTTACCCAATGGGGCCTAAGACGAACCTTGGATTTGATGATGAATTTGAAAACAGCCTTTACTCGGAGTTAACAAACTTTCAGCAACAAGCTCCGGTAGGCGAAGTAGCAGATACTTCCCAGTCGGAGGAGGATTTCTGGCCCTCGTTTCGCTTCTTGCAGCAGAACTGTTGTGTGTCATTAATCCTATTTATTGTACTCTTTCTGTCTGTTGTGGCACTTTTCTTTGTAATATTGACCATAGTGGGAAAAGTCGGACCTGCTTGCTCGGAATCCTGCAAAGGTGAGAAGTTATTTTATACTAGTTTGAGCTTATTTCCCTTTGGGTTTATACATTGTAATATGTATATCTATATATTCAAAGCTAAACAAGTGCTTCAATTAATGGTTGTTTACAAAGTAATTCAAACATTTTAAACAATTTTCGTCGGCAGTGTGTAGTGACCGTAAGGTTTTAACGTGTTCAACTCCTTACCCTAGGGTCACGAATGCTTACCCACGTTTTGACTCATCACCGTCCATGTTCTAACACTGTTAGTAACAGACATAATCAATAATATAGCTGCTCATAATGAGTTCAATTAACATTCCTATCACCCATTTTCTCAAACCCTAAATTTGGGTATTTGGTTGTTCATTTAACAATTGGACAAGAACTACCGCAAGCGAGTTGATCGACGGTGTCGCCTTAATGCTCTGAAATCAGGAACCGAAACATTCCTTGAGGAAAAACTTATGTATACCTGACTTCAATTACGAATTTGAAATTGGTTTTTATGACGTCAATAATATGACCTCAAACCTACCACACGGAGTCATGTGTGGGACGTCGGAAAATTCCTTTTAACCTGTTTTAGTAACGCTCATTTCCTGTTCGTACGACTTCCTTAGTTAGCGAGAATCTAAAACTAATATATTGGGAAGGAGGTTCTTTTATGAATTTTCTAGCTACGAAAGTGCAACAGTTGTAAAATTCTATTTAAGTTGGTTTAGCAGTTACCAAAGCGTTTTTACATTACCAAAAATGGTTGAAAATTTATATGATGTTAGTTCAGTTAAACTAAGCGTGTTGTACGTTACTAAAAGTAGAAAACAACAATTATCTTTAATTCGAAAGTTTAAGGTTAGTAGTTATAGTTTAATTGTTTAAAATCCGTTGCCACAAGAGATTTATGACCCACAGCAAACTCAGTCTTGCCAATAGTCAATAGTTTTGTCACAATTTAAGAAGTTCACAAGAACCTTAACTGAAAAATTAGGCTGTAACAAAGAAGATGGCTGCTGGCACATTCCACCAAAGTATATTGAATTGCAAATCTAAAACTGTTAAACAAGCCATAGAGAGGATCGAAGCAATGTCAAACTGATCTTTCTTTAGTTCAGTACAACACTTTGTGTGTTAGATTTAAAGCTCTTAAATCCTCTCTTTTTTGTTTTGTGAGCAATATACAAACATCAAGAGGAAAACCTAGCTTAGTGTTTTGTTACTGCAATTTATATTAAGCTCCGAAAAAGCTCCACGTTCAGTTCGACTCTCAGTTTTGGATATAACTTTCAAGAACCCTATGTAAACTTCAATTTTGTTCAGAGAAACCGCGCCGGACCTTTCGCGATTAATTAATAGTTATTCACACAATAAGAAGTGTCGGTTTTTATGTAGGACAGTGGAATCGATCGAACCGCAAAAGCTTTTCCTTTTTTCTTATATAACTAAGGCGCTTAAGCAAAGGCTGTACTATCTTAACTTTACGGTTAAACTTATTACTCGAAGCAGGTATCGTGAGCTAATTAACTCAAAGGAAAAACTGTCATTTTGAGATTTACCGAATGCGACATCAAACATGCCGTAAAAGCCACTTGTTTCGTTCAAATGTTGACTTTTTGACCTCCGCCTACAGATGTTATCTTTAGATCTAAAGTTAATGTAGAATGACAAATAAGACACAAAAGTTAAGTTTATGAAGGTTCAGTATATGGAATTAGAAAAATCGAGGCACAACCGGCGGGGTTGCGTATCTAGAGTGCTGAAGCCTCTCATTGTTGCAACCCAAGCTTGACCCTCGGCCTGAACCACTCTTTTACCCAAAAACTATTCATAAAAGTGCCTATGAAACGAAATTGTTTCAGCCCATGTTAGTTCATCACGTTTTAGTTCGGTTTGAGTTGCATTCGACTTTGTCTTACCTTTTTTGTGCAATTGAAAAGCGTATTTCTTGGTTCAAAAGTGCGCGGCTATGACGTAGTAAACTGGGAAAGCTGAAAGCAATTGCGAACCAGAAAAAGAAGAACGCGAAAAAAGATGGAAGTATTGCGCAACTGGGGCGCCTAACAGTATTAGTTGTAAAAAAATTACATACACACCGGGTGTATCAATGCACTATTTCCCGAAAAATACAGCTTACTGCGTCATCTCGTCCCCAGTCTTACTCCCTAATGGGAACCACTTTTGTGCCAGACTTGTCTCTCTTTCAGAGAAGAAAAAATCGCCTTTCAAGTTATTTTTGCAGTTTTTTCTCTCTAATGCCATTTCAAAGCATGATAAGCAGCAAAATAATGAAAAAACAAATTTCTTTTCATAGGCACTTTAAGATTAAGAATCTACATTTTGAAATTTATGAAAAGATGTTAGCTTTCAGTAAACCTAGTATTTCTAGATCTTCAACAACATTCTGGTTACTGAGTAACTAACAGCGGTACCAATCTGGGTAGTTTATTTTGACTTACTTCGGTCACTCCTTCCAAAGTTGGGACATACTTTGTCTCTGTCGAACCGGTGTTTTGACAGAATTGACACCGATAACATTCCAAGTTAACGAAACGTAACGCCATTGTACCGATCAAAACAAGAAAACACACACCTGTGTTAATTCGTTTGTCATAAAACATTGAATAATTAAATATTCGTGTCGGTATATTATTCGGCTCAGTGACTTGCGAAAATAGACACAATTTACATACCTATGCATTTTTTTTTTGCTGTTGTCTTCACTACTTAGAATAATAATAATAATAATAACAAAACATTTAATGTTGTGAAGAGTATAGAAAATATGTAGTTGGCATCTTTATTTTCACTATGAAGTTCTTGTCAAAACTTTTGCTGCATGGAAGGTCTGTTTCTTAACTCATCATCATCGTTATGTCAAGACCAACGAAAGATTACCGTAGGCCGAACTCTCTCGGCCTGCAGCTACCAAAGATACCTCAACAAAACAGTGCCTCTTTATATGAAAACAGTCCCAACGATTTGACCGAGAGCTCCAATGATGATCAGTACGCATCTATTCCAGATATCTTTTCTGAACTTTCAAAGGAAACTGTGACCGATCGCGAGGAACCTCACCAGGAATCAACCTGTAGTCCACTTGTTTTGTTTCTTGTCTTAATTGTGGCAGCAACTGCTCTAGTGTTAATGATTCTTATAATACTCGGCCACCTCGGACCAAAATGTGAATGCAGTGAAGGTGAGTTATATAGACTATCGTGCAACAAGGTTGGTACTCTTTCAGGATGCCTAAAAGCTTTTCGTTGGTTTTTAAAAGAACTCGATTCCACGCAAGATGATATACGCGCCGGAATTTGTTAATTTATTGTCGAGGTAATGCATGCGGTGAACAACAGAATGGCGCAGGCAGCAAGTTTCGCTTTCTTTATGGAAGATCTATCCACTGAAAAACGACAAGCTTATAAATCTAAGACGAACATGAAAAGACATTAAGAAGATAAGCAATCTCGATTGCCGCCTTATATAAGCATCGAAATATAGTATTAACGCATATCTATAGTATAGGTATACGTGTTATATCATAGAGTATCGAGCGGGAACTTAAATAAAACTGACGGCCACAAATCTCGATGGATCGTCAGTCTATTCCTGTTCGAAAGACGATTCACAGTACTTTCTGAAACATATTGATTATCGAGTACTAGGAGGAGCAGAAACATGCGGCAAAGAGATTTATATTAGCTAAAATGTAGACCTTTTTTGAGCAGGAATCGTATTCAGATACATGCGGCATAACGCCTAAACCACTCGGCCATACGGAATCATCACCTTCGTTAAGAACACGATGAAGTTAATCAATAAATAATGTACACTATAAAGCACGGTTTTGAAATTGCAATTGCATGGGTACAAATTGTATGGTAAGGAGTTTTAGTTTTCTAAACTTCTGAGCACTCAACAACTGAATGGTGTGATCTGCATGTGCATGTTTTAATTATCTTTATTCTTTATATGCTTACAAGATAAGCCGATGGGATTTGGAAATACAAACAATTAAACTTAAGCAAGTTATTCAATTTTATTTGGGAAAGTGGTATAAGTCAATTTCGATATTGGCTGAAAGTTTCGAAACATCTAACTAGTACCCTATATGCGTGAGTTATTAGGGTAGATCTTAACATCAAAGAATTTTTCTGAGTGTCACTGGAATTTTGACTAACCTTTTAGCTATAATAATAGAGCTGAAGAATCTCCGAAACTAGCTGACAAAGACAATAATGGAGTATATTCCTACAGTTGGAAAAACAACCGTGCCCATAATTTCTTTCAAAAAATCTTTTTTAGATTTTCTGTCTGTTCGGCATGTGAGATTTGTTAAATTACAGTTTTTAATTCTTAGGAAGTTAGCATTAAGAGATATGATTATAAACTCAGAATAACTTTTTTACTGCGAAACAGACTTCGTCCTTTATAAAAGAACAATATCTAGTTTCCACGGGAATGTGCGAAACCCACGGGTCAGTTGTTTGACGTACGCGGTTTCACAAACAAGTGAGCGGCTTTGTTTGAAACACAACTGAGTTACTAGATTCTTCGTGAGGACATCAGTCATTGTGCTAATTTTCGTACATTAACATAGTTTTATATTTGTTGCCAAGAATCAGCTTATTTTCTTGCATTCTTATAATTTGTACTTACGTAATATGTTTGCAATAGGCTCTTTGAAGCTTGGGGTCAAGGGGACCACATCTACCTTAAATCAAGCAGCAACGACAAAATGGTTTCCAGAAATGGAAAGAGCAGATTAACATTAGTAAAAAGGCAAATTTTCAAATTTCTACCTCAAATATGTAAGAAATGGCGAGTAACAGAAAAGAGGATAATTTCTTAGAATTTCTATGACTGGGAGAGCAAACCTCACTTCCCAGTACCATTTTAAATACATTTACTTAGAAAAATTTCAATTTTATTTATGCTGTCATTTTTGAAGTACTTATGGCGACACTTGAAATCCTGCCTTCTAAATAATGCTGACCTGCTCTTTCCGTTGCTAAGCGATTCAAGATAGCCGTGGTCACGTGACCTCTGAAAGAGCCTACTCAGCTTTCCTAAAAAGATGAAGGTTATACATTTTACCTCAATGTAGTTAAAATTAACTCAGGGAAGGTAACGGTTGATAAAACTCTTCCTTCTACTGACAACACCTTGTATGTCAAATGCGAGATTCACAGGTTCTCTCTATGCGTTCTTATTGGCAAGCGTTAGATGTTTGTGCTCTAGGAACTATGCGTAAGAGTTGCGCTCGCCATCTTTGGGCTTGGCACACGTGGATTGGTTAAAAATCACTGGGTGCATATGTGTGAGTTCACACAAGTTTTCATTCATTTATTTTTTCTTACAGGTCTTGCGCATTCTAGAAAGCTGAGTAATGCTGAGCCTGATGGCAGTTATTTACTACAAATTATGCATCAACTCAGGCTGAATATTTCTACCAACAATGAAACATCGGTCAGTGAGATAACTCAATCACTATGAACAATGGAAATGTTTTCAAGCATATATTTTAAGTTGCTACTGTACATTTGAACATAGATAGCATAAACCTTTTTCGGTTACAACTATTCACAAACGTTTTCGAACTAAAATCTTCGTCTAAACTGGGTGGATGAAATTTATGTTAAGAGCGAGAAACCAACGCGTTTATATCGACTTTTTCTCATAGTTTGTTCCTGGACCGACCATTGAACAACGTTACTCAAGCTTGTTGAAATGCGAAGCTAGTGTTAGTCTTTTTAAGATTCTAAACTAAAATATATCGGGATTTCGGGTTGAAGATAAAACTTGCCTGTTATACTTCATTCCCTAATCAAGATGGCTGATTAATGTCTGTTGCAAACTCATTTTCAATTTATGTTAGCTCACGTGGATTATGGTTGCTTCCACAGAGAAAGAAGATTTTTGAAGCATCAGGATACAACAAAGATTTTATTCAGGAAGAAACGGAGGTAAATATGACATTTGATTTTGTGTATATATGTATATATGTGTTCCAAGAATCACATAACCAAAAGTCGTTTCTATAAGTTAAAGTATTAAAGCGGGAAACTTAAAAAGCAAATTTGTACCTAACGGCGCGGTTATACCACACAAAACAGCATTTCACATAGCACACTGGACGGTTAAGCAGAAGGCGCCCCTGTCAAAAAGCCCTCTGTGAGCCCTATAGGCCCTGCGCCATTGAACGATTTCGTTGCAAAGTTATTTGTGGAAGATGCCAAGGGAAGCTCTTCGGCATTGTTTGGTTGTGCATCAAAGGCAGGAGGGATTCGGGACTGGTAATTCAACTTACAGATTCTGTCGTTACTTATTGAGTTGTACTACCTCTGTATGTATTTGAGCGGACTTGAAAGAGCTGGACCGCGTTGTACATCCCTCACCCCTCCCCACCCCCGGCCCCTCTTCCCTCCCCTTCCCACCACCACCAACACATACCACCCAAAAGATTTTATGTTGAAAAACGTTGAACATAAAAGTTTAAATCTTTTGCCCTGCTGTTATCTAGTTCAATGGAACTGTTCTGATTCTGACACAAAGATACGAAGAAAACATGAAGAATCTTTTGGCAGTGAATGAATCAGTTGTACCTGGAGCAGCTCAACTGACAAGAGAGGTCAGTATGTTGTTATACATATTTGGTTGATAAAAAAGGGAAATGATGAAATGTATACTAACGTGTTATTTAACTTTTAGCGTCCTTATTCAGAAACAGGACTCATTTTTGTTATAATTTTTTTTTTGAATTCACGGTTTTATTAGGCCATTTTTAAAATTTTTGTTTAGATACTTTGCTCTTTCTTATCTTCAGCTTCGTTAACATTTAACCCGCATATTGTCTTTCCCAGAGGACCGTGTACATTATTTACATACGCATTATTCTTGTCCTTTATTGCATAACTGAAGAAGGACAGTGTCTCCGTAAACGTTTTTTTTTTTAATTTAAAGCAAGATGGCACAAACTAAAGTTAATTATGATATCTTTTACGGCCTACAAGAAAATTTTAAAACTTGTAGAACGTTTACAAGAACATTCGACAGTACAGACAAACACTCTTGGAAATGGGTTTATGTGCTCATCATTGATTTGTGTTGTGTTCTTTTATTTTAGTATGTATTTCATATTTTAAAGCCTCTTTTAAGTCGTTTTTGTAAAATATATTGACTTACTAAAAATGAAGTATTTATTAATAGTAATCCACGAATACGCAGAATATGACGACTTATACATTACAAACAATTTCCTAGCTCACAAACGTCTAACTAATAGTAACAACGCAAAGAGAGAATCCGTAAACCTCAAATTTGACACACATAGTGTTGTTAATACAAGGAAGAGTTTTATTTTTTAACCTTCCCCGAGAGATTCTTTGAGCAGTGTAAGGTTCGCAATGAATTGTGGTGAAATGCAGGCAGCCACCATCTTTTTCGGAAAAATCCATGAAACCACGAAGCATACTTTGTGTATTGATCAGAGCTGTTTTAAAAGTTTTGATAAATTTCAAAGAATCGAAAAATCCGCCAGCGCTGATTTGTATGGTATACTTCGGAATATAGATATTTGCAAAACATTTTTTTCATTGTCTTTCTATTAGGTGGACGCGTCTCTGGATTCGTTGACGAGCCAAGACGGCCTCTTGCACAATTCTTTTACAGACCTGGACAGAACTTTCACTACTGATGAATCTCAGCTACAGCAACATGTAAGTATAAATAAAAATCCGTACGCCTAGAAAGTTATCCAAACATCTAAATTACACGTCTCCTTTAGATTCAGTAGGCTGAGTGGTATTCACTAGCAGGAATTTTTTTTTCGAACTACAACATTTTTCCTTCGGAATATGATAAAGGATATTTGTTTTCGTTCCCCAGTTGCTGTAAGTCTCTTAACGAGAATATTGCTTGAAGAAATTTTTCTTTTAAAAACTCCCTCCCCCACCCTCCCTGAAAAACTTAATGGTTGATCCCTAAAGACTTTGGTGATTTGTTTCGTGCTAGAAATACGGCCTGGCTATTTTTCTCCGTATACACATACACATTGAGTTTTTCCAACTGCGTCAAACACGAAAACTTTATTTCAGGTGAAAGATGCAGAGTCTTCACTTACACTTCTACCAACGGACATAGACAAGGTTTGTTCATTACGATGTTTTACTGAAACTTTGTCGAGAATAAGATTATAGTTATACACAAATAGTAAAATGAACTAATCAGAACAAGATGAGAATGGTTTGTTAGGCATATACAATCTAGTTACCAGGGCCTTCTCCCTACATTCCCGAAAGGGCGCTAGAAATGATACAGAAGGCAAATAGAGATACGAAAGGAAAAAAGGTCTTCAAGTTGTTTTGGAATTCTTTCCGATGCCACAGCTTAATTTTCTTAACTTTTTGCCTATCAAACTCTGTTTAGCTCGTTCTCTAAGACTAATACTTCTCTAAAAGCAAACTCTAAGATAATGAGATTTCGCTTAGACTTAAATACAACTTGGATTGACTTAACACATCGTTTTTGTTTATAACAGATAAACTCTACACTTCCTGTCAAAGACGCAGAACTAGAAATCCTCATAAGGAGCTGGAATGCAACTGCCCCTGGAATAAAAGAAGGAGTCACTAAAATGGTAAAAACAAATTCTTGTCTGTGTGTGTGTAATTGTTAAGTAAAATTATTTTGACATAGGGAGTATGAATGACGAAAAATTATTAGTGGGATCCCCCAGCTTTTGACGGCCCTGTTGTTTATGTCATGTTGTCTTGAGGAGACACGGAAGAACTAGCAATAGTACTTGAGGTCCCTTTGAGTCCTGCAACCCAGTACCTACGGTTTAACGTCCCTAGCCGAGAAGACATTAAGGTGAAACCGTTTGCAGATGTTAAAGCAAAGGTAGTACCTTTTCGGTTATTTAATGTAAAGACTCTCAAGGAAGGTCCTGCACCGTAAATCAAGCACGGACCTCCCGCGCGACAGACTGGCGCCTTACCAACTGGGCTGACCGATGGCAGTCTCATCGCTGAGCTGCTCAGCGAGCAGCAAAGCTAATCTTTAATCAGTTGGGCAGCTTAACAAGTTTGTTAGTAATGACGAATTGTAACAGTTTCTGTGCCTTCCATATGTTGACCTGCGGCACACTATTGCGCAACTGTAATTTATTCGGAGTCGTGTATTCTACACTCTTTTGCTTGTTTGCTTCGGGTTAAACCGCTCATATTTTTATATATCAGGTTCAATGTTCCTTGCTTTTCAAAACAGTAAACATCATGCAAGCAGCAATCCGCTTGCTTACCGAGTAAAATACTAGTAGGTTTTAATATACCATAAATCTTATAGCTACCCCTTATTTGGGTAGCTATAACAATTTTCTATTTCGAAACCCTGTAGAGAGCATATTTTCTGTTGTCTTTTAGGTACAGCAAAAAGCAACAGAGATATTTCAGCAATTGCGTCTGGTAAGGATAGTCTCTTATGTTTTAAATTAGGAAGGGAAACTCATATACTTTTTAACGTTAAAGAAAAATGTGTTTTGTAAACCAAACTTGTATAGCGAAAGCTCTCTACTAAGGACACGGACGGGACAGAGCAAATTAAAGAGTCCGTAATAGACAGGTGTCCGTATTAGGGAAGTGTCCGTATTAGGGAGGTGTCCATATTAACGAAGTGTTCGTATTAGGGAGGTGTCCGTAATAGAGAGGTATCCGTACGTAATAGAGAGGTGTTCGTATTATGGAGGTGTCCAAATTAGGTAGGTGTCCGTATTTAGAGAGGTCTCTGCAGTAGGGAGGTGTCCGTTTTAGAGAGGTGTCCGTATTAGAGAGGTGTTCATATTAGGGAGATGACCGAATTAGGGAGATGTCCGTATGAGGGAGATGTTCGTATTTGAGAGATGGCCTTATTAGAAAGTTTTTTGTTTTTTTAAGGGTTTTTTAGACGAATATCTGACAATTTTCGTCGGTACATAGGAAAAGCTGTCCGTATATTAGAGAGTCTTCCCCAGTAGAAGGGTTTCCGTTCGTACCAAGGTTTATAATATAGAATTGATATAACGCGCGCTCCGATTGGTCAAAAAACGTGGTTTATCAGAGGATAGATTATAGTTACTATGACAACTATTACTTTTTTCAATGGCAACAAAATGGCGCCCGAGGACGAGATTGAACTGCCTGATTTCCAGTTGCATTTTGACTGGGAAGGTAAACAAAACACTGTCAAAAAATCTAACACAGTGCAGGAGAATAACAAAGCAAGATTTTGTGAACTTTCCACAGAAGAAATTGACAACATAGTATCTCAAGCTGATACGAAAAAGACAAAGCAAAACACAAAATTGGCCATTCGCGTGTTTGAAGGTAATTACGACTGAAATGTAAACAAAAAATTGAAACAGGGATTTTTCGCTTCAATTTTCAGTATTCCGAAAAACTCAAACGAATTTAGCATTGAGGAACAAAGAAAAAAGTTCAGTTCCTAAGTATACTTACTAACTTACTTACTTATTTTATTTATTTATTTTTACTGTGTCATCACTTTTGTTCGTACAGGTAAATACAACGCAAACGAGCAAAGACTCCTTCCTTCGCACCTCTGTTGAAAGTTTAGACCAACTTGTGACGTCATCATTATCAAGCTTAACAAATGAGGTATGGCGAATCAAATACCAGTCCGTATTAATTTTTCAATTCTTATTTGTCATGTACTCTTTGTTTATATCAAATCTTTGTAAATTATTTGACGCAGGTAAAGAATTTTAAGACAACATTCGAGGCTAAAGATGGTGACCTTCAGTTAGCTCTGACGAATGTGTCCTCTGCCTTGCAAAGTAGGGTAAGTTTCCAATTCTATAGCTGTTGCAACTTTGAACAAGTATACTGTTTGTTTCCGCTTTAAACGTATTTGTTAGCTTCATCATCGACTTAACAAAGTGTCATGTTTTTATTAATGACAACGGGATTTTGTTTGGGGTTAGCTCTGGTAGTCCCTGCTAAGACCTGACTGTAGTTTCTGTCAGGAAGCTGATGTCTCAACCTACAATCACGAACATCCGCTAACCGCCATGTGGTCAGAGCAGGGAACAAACGTTACAAAGCTAGTAAAAGCTATGCTTCGAAAACATAATATTCATGTAATAAACAGACCTTTTAAAACAATTATGCAAGAATTCCCTTCTCCGAAATTTCGCCCAAGTATCAATTTTCAGAAAGATGTCGTCTACAAACTAGTTCCTTGCCTTGACTGTTCCTGGTGCTACATTGGAGAAACGGGGAGATCGTTTTACCCCCGCAAAAAAGAACGTATTAGGAACACAAAATTGTACAAAAAGGGTTCAAATGTCGTACAAAATGCCTGGGACAACGACCACAACATTAACTTCGATCAAGCTAAAGTCATTGACAAGGGAAATTTTATTAAAAGAAAGATACTTGAGTCCCGGCACACGGCCGCAACAAAAAATGCTGACAACAATTCTAAGCCACTGCCAAAACAATATACAATTCTTTAACTAACTAACCTGTTAACACCTTTTATCTTAACTTTAGATGTAATTTCAACCTAGTGTTTTCACCTCTTGGTTTACATTCCATACTTTAATTCCTTTGTAATTATTCATTCTTACCTTACACCTCTTAACCCTTTATATGCATAGCTTTGTAGATAGTTTTTCACTCGTCAAAAGGTTGTAGTCAGACAACCGAAAGCTTGTAATTTATTAAGATTTTTAACCAGAGAACACTTTTACTGTTTTAATTCTAGTAACAGCTAGTTACGAAAAAAGAGCGAAAACTCTTAACTTAAGAAATTGCAAACAAAAACCACATGCTAAGTACACTAGATAGAAATGCCTAGATAAACGCTTGAGGTGAAGGGACAGAACGCTTAGAGTTTTGACTTCGTGATTTTGAACTGAAAACGAAATAATACTGACTTTCATTTATTTGTGCTACTATCAAAAATGACCAAGGACCACGACTTCGAATAACACATAGAGAATGCACGAACAGATACGATTTAAGGAGAGGTTTTTTCAGTTTCCTGTGTTTTGCGCCAAAGATTTCTTGTTTCAAGCAACTATTTTTGTAGAACAGAGAAACCCTTATTTTCTATCGTCTTTATAATGAACAAAGAACCATTTTAACCGTTTTACTAGGCCTACGTTTTGCTGGTAAACTTTTCTGTGAAAGCTGTTTCCTTTTATTAAGGGAAATAACATTTTATGGGTACCAAATAACAGCGCGCAGTAAACAGAAAGAGCTTTTGACGCTATAAAGAGGTCCGTTGAGTTTTTAACATGAGCTTCGTATGTTTCAAAGATTTCCCAGATAAACCAAATGAGGGGACCTAATGGAACAACAGGACAAGTTGGTGGAACTGGCACAAAAGGAGATCAGGGGGCCAAAGGACCAGATGGACCCGGGGACCTAAATCTATGTTCTTATGAATCTGTAGTGACCTCTGGAAGCTCGCCTACAGATAGGTTTCTTTTTGACAGTGATTATACGGTAAGTTCAAGCTTTGATTGCTTAAAAGAACTAATTGATAGTGGAATCAGTACAAATTGTTGAACTACTGCACATTCTCAATTTCCTTGTGTTTTGGGCATCATATAAACACCACTATTCATACATTCTACTCACGGCAGCGACATTGACGATGATTACATAAACATAATTATACTGAAAATACATCAACCAGTGTACAACATAGTTTTAAAGTAAAAAGCAGTAAAACTCCATTTTAAAGCAATGTTTCTTTTGTGCTACAATAATTTAGCCAATCATAGAACTCAAGAACAAAAGCAAAGAAAACTTTTTAACTTTCAATGTTCCCCACATGGAATTTTTCTTAAATTCAAAAATAGAAATGTTTTAACTAAGAAGGATTGAATGAGTGTACTGGAAATAAATACATGAGCTTACTCATGAAGATACGGTCAATTTTTAAAGCTTAGCCAATCAGATCAACAGTTTAACAATATCGCAACTAGCACCTTTTAGCATTCCATTGCCGTTGACCTGCCTAGTTCTTACTCAGACCGCTACTTAATTTCTTTATTTCGTTTTGACCGACAGGGAAAAACCATCACAGGACTTATGTGTTCCTCCGATACAAACAATGTCAGGTATCGTCTGGAAAGAAAACCTGACAGATGGGAATGTCATTGCAAACATGCTACTCCAAGCACTGCAATAAAATGCGTAGTTCACTACTGGGTCTGTCCCACTTAAGAGATTTATCTTCCTGCTAACACCACAATGTTGAAATTCTATAATGACCCAAATAAAAAAACTAAATTCGTCTTTGGCTGGTTACACCCAGCTTTTGGAAGGAAGTTATCACTGTTGCTATATATTGCAGTTAAGAAAGCAAAAAAAAAACCTATTTTGAGAAAGAGGAAAATTTATAAATGAAGTTTGTAAAAAGGATTCTTTACAACGGAATGAAAGTTGCTGAGCCGTGCATGTTTGAAAAAGAAAAAACAATGTACAGACGCCAAATGCACAGAAGATTTGTCAAAGGATATATTCCTAGCTAGACTTCTTTAAATTCATTTTTGATTCATCTGGTCTTTATCAAAAGCTATTTTGTTGGTCAACTTGTAACAGACTCTGACTTATAAGGATTATCACAAATCGCAGTGGTAAAGAATTCAGGTCCCCACAATAGCTTTTTCAAAACTAAGAGTTTAGACATTAGAGCATTTCATGAAGTCACTTTCTTTTAAACGTGACGTCATGACAAACTCTAAAATATCCAGTTGGGTATTATGCATATCAGTTCTTGTAAAAAAATTAAGCTTGCAGAGCTTTTCAGCTATTAAGATAATGTTGCAGTATTATAATATTGTAATATGATTAAGATGGCTTATTAAGCGTCGTTTTTATTTCATTGGCGTTGTTTCAATAAACAATGAAAACTCTAAGGTAGAAAAAATTTATCTAAAGATGTATCTATAGGGAAGCACTCTGATAAGGCACAAGATATATATGTATAAAAAAACGGAGATCTTAATCTAGATGATTACCTTGACAACAAGAAAAAAACACCAAACCTTTGTTTCTTCAACGCTGGAAGCTACAGAGAGGAAAACCGAGAAATAAAGGACCAAAATAGAGTTGTTGATCCATCCAGATAAAGTTGCTGGCCGCTTTCAATTAAATTTGAGATCCCAACTCAAAACTGTTTATGGTGAGAAAGGCTATACGAACTTCTCTTGTTCTTCCCGACTCTACCCACCACGGGCTGGAAAGACTTATGCTTATTCATAAGGAAGGGACCATTTGATCTCGTGGGGGTTGGGTGGGGTGAGGTGGAAGAATGATTTCTCTAGTTCTCAGCAAATCAATTTTTACAGTCAAGCATCGTTTCCATATATTTTCTTTACAGGATTTCGGCATGCTTTTTTTTTTGGCTTGGGCAGCCTTGCAGTTTTGTTTCTTGCAAATTCTTTCAACCCCCAAAACCCCCGCCCCCTCTCCTCTAAAAGGTCAACTGATCCGTCCCTGAGTGGTAAAAACAGATGCTGATAAGACAGAGAGAATTAGCAGGCTTGAGATAGGCACGTGCACATAAGTTTTTTGAATTCTGAAATTTGTTCGCAGTACGGGTCGAAGCAATCCCCGCTTATAGCTGAAAACGCTTTTATATGCGTGTGTATACTATTATATTAGTAAAAAAGGCATTTTAATAAACAATTTTATGCAAAAGGCCGATTGTTGTTTTGTCTTGTAATATAGAACGTTCTTGGATAAGCCGTTATCAACCTTACGTTTCCTGTTTGGTTGCTAAGCAAAAGAGAATATTGAATACTAGCTGACCTGTCCCTTACCCCCCAAGAATAGTGACTATCAATTTTTGGAGGCTTGCAGAATGTGTGCTAAGAACAGTTATTATTATTTTTTTTATTATCATTATTATTATCATTATTGTTGTTATTATTATTATTATTATAGCTCAAAACTTTAGAACAGGTACAATGATAATAATAACGATGTTGATATGAAAATGACACGAATAATTGCAATAATAATGATGATAATAATAACGAGTTTATTGACATATTCTACAAGATGGTTGTTCTTTGTTGCGCATGTAGAAAATTGAAACTTCGCGTCACTTGGTGTAAAGGAGAATTTTCCTTTTTTAAACTTGCTCCAATCCATAACCTTTGAATCAATTTTAGCCAAAACTGGACGGATAACCGTTGTGGTTTCTTCAGAATAGTAGCAATTTTCGTATTGTTATGGCAGATTTCACAAAACAGAAAATGCGCCTATACACCAAGTGACTTCATCAGTTGAAAACATTAATTGTTAACTAATCTGTTAAAGTTGCTCTTTAGCAGCACGGTATAAAAATATATAAAAGTAAACGAGTGCACACGATTGCTGCCTAATGCTGCTTCTAAAAGATTTTAAAACTCTGCTTATAAAATCTAAACTTTCGCCGCTCTACTTCATCATCAGAGAAATATTCGAAGTAAACAACGTAGAAAAGTGAACTCTAAAACGGGTCTCTAGGGTATGGAATAGAAAAGTAAGCAAAGCGTGAAAGACAAAGGGTAAGTGAAGGAGCGTGGTATGTACTAAACTATGCAAGGGCGGCTAAAGCTCAGATTTTAAAAAGAGTTTTAAAATCTTTTAGAAGCAGCATCAGGCAGCAATCGCGTACACTAATTTACTTTTATATGATATTAGTTTTTAATATCTTGAGAACCATACTGAAAGATTTCGAAAAAAAATTCACGGCTATTCCTCGTTTAGATCGGTCTATATATTGATATGACAAAGTTTTTAATTTCATAGCCACTTTAAATGTCTTTTAATATTTAGAAACTGCCTTTGGTAGCTGTCACGCATTGAAAGCTAAAAACTCGTAGCAAAACTTCTAACTCTAAGGTTTAATCGAAGGATTGAAAATACTAAGGCATTCTTCAACCTATTGTTTTTCATTTAACACTTTGTGCAGTCATGCCGAGGCCTACTCCGGGTCCTAAAGTTGCCGCGATTTAGAGCGACTTGTTGCGATTTAAGGAAAAATGGGATGAAAAATGACTGCGAATTAATACGATTTAAGGCGACGTAAGGCGATTTGAGGAAAAATGGCCATGCGACTTAGTGCGATTTAAGGCAACTTAAGGCGATTTCAGGAAAAATGGAGAGAAAAATGGCTATGCGACTTAGTGCGATTTAAGGCGACTTAAGGCAATTTAAGGAAAAATGGAGAGAAAAATTACTTCGACTTGGTGCGATTTAACGCGACTTAAGGCAGTTTAAGGCAACTGAAGGACCAAGAATAGGTTTATATCGCACAAACGTATAGCCACCTAGCCTCAAAGTGCTGTGGCAAAACAAATTCTTCGGGTGCGTTCGTTTGGGTCATTCCGGAATAGAAAAAAAAACTTTGTCTGACTCGTGTGGTTGTTTTTCCTGCGAAGTTGCGAATAAAATATTTGTCAGTGATAAAACTCTGTTGAATGACAAATTGGAAATAGATATTAGTTTCCTCGCCCAGACAATCTTGAAGAAATTTCAAATTGTTCTTCTAAATCTGGATACTTGGTATAGGACCAAACGAACGGGCCCTTGAAACTGTTACAGAAAGAATTTGTTCCTAAATCTTAATTCCGGGCCTAAACTAACAGTTTCCAGTCTTAAAACAAATATAAAAGAGCAAAACGAAATACGATAAAACCTACGTTTTAAAGACGGTGCTTTGATGGTTTCAAACTTGTTGTTTGTTTATACATATATACCTTCCTTAAAATGTCTGTAACAGCCAAGGAAATCAGGTAACAGGACAAGTCCAAATAGTAAGAATGCAGTTGTAAAAAAAAATTGCAGTAGTGCTATCTGGAGTACAATCGCACTCGTAAAAGTTCTGAGCGGCTCTGTATACTAACTTGGTGTATATCACCTCGTCGCGATTATCGACGGAGCAAGTCGCTCCGGTTACCTTTTTCCCCTGTAAATGAAAAAAAACACGTCATCATCATTACAGATCATTTACAATTAAAATGGTTGTGTTTGGTCGGCGAAGGAGCAATAATCAAAACAAGAAAACAATCTTTTAAAGATTCTTTAGCTTCAATTTGTGAACACGCATTTCCTGCAACTATTATCTGCGCTGCGTGCCACACTCAAACTAACGCTTACATGACATCGACAGTAACGCTTACATGACATTGACAGTAACGCTTACATGACATTTATAGTAACGCTTACAATGACATTGACAGTAACGTTCACAATGACATTGAAGTAACGCTTACAATGACACGGCAGTAACGCTTACATGACATTGACAGTAACGCTTAAAATGGCATTGACAGTAACGCTTACAATGACATTGGCAATAACGCTTAGAATGGCATTGACAGTAACGCTTACATGACATGGACAGTAACGCTTACACAACATTGACAGTAACGCTTACATGACATTGACAGTAACGTTTACATGACATTTATAGTAACGCTTACAATGACATTGACAATAACGCTTAGAATGGCATTGACAGTAACGCTTACATGACATTGACAGTAACGCTTACATAACATCGACAGTAACGCTTACATGACATTGACAGTAACGCTTACACGACATTGACAGTAACGCTTACATGACATGGACAGTAACGCTCAAAATGGCATTGACAGTAACGCTTACACGACGTTGACAGTAACGCTTACATGCGCGCGGACAGTAACGCTTACATGACATGGACAGTAACGCTCAAAATGGCATTGACAGTAACGCTTACATGACATTGACAGTAACGCTTACATAACATGGACAGTAACGTTTACAATGACATTGTGAGTAACGCTTACAATAACATTGACAGTAACGCTCACAATGATAATGACAGTAAAACTTGCAATGCTAGTAACAATAATGTCACAACAACAGTGACAAATTTGACAAGAATGCTTGTGGTTATAGTGACCAAAAGGCTCACAGTTACAGAGTGCAGCAGCGCTTGCAAACACAGTAACAACAATCACACAATGATAGTACAGTAACCGTAAGGCTTGCAGTTGTAAAAACAGGTCTTCACATATGCTAAGCTAAGCTAATTAGTATTAAGCGGATGAGAGTCTTTGACTCCCCCTGGACAGGAGACCTATCTATCACAGGTTAACTCCGAACAAAACTGTAACTCATTTATACAGCTGAGTCGACTGGAACAAAGTCAGGACACAACACAGTGGTCTGGCGGAGCTCGAACACGAGATCCCAACTTTACGAGTCAAGCACGCTAACTGCTCGGCCACTGCACTCCTGGCTTCACATATAACACTTTCAGTAACAATGGCAGTGAGGCTCAGCTCTTGACAAAACTGACCACAACGTTTCATAGCTGAACATGTACAGCCACAGTAACTCTTGCAGCGGTAATAACAATAGTAGCGCTCACATTTAATGCAACGCTGACAAGAATTCAAACAAACTAGTATCCTGAAAATTCTTACTGTATTGGCTGGATCTGTTGGTCTGTATTGCTCAGAAGACAATGCACCTGACCCTGACTTTCTTAATTCCTGATGGACACAGTTGAGGCTGATTCCACCGGAAAGACCGCCGTCACCTGGAGGGCCCGCGGGGCCAGCTGGTCCAGTGGAGCCTTGGAAACCGCGTTGTTTGCTTGCATTATTAACCTGTAATTATTTAACTTGTAGCTGTTAAGATTGTATCTTATTAAAAGAAAAAAAGATCTTATTAAAGGAATGCTCCCCTGCACAACATAATTCGTCTATGTACGCATTAGCAGCCCGGATTTGATAGTTCGTTGCATGCATGTAATTAACGTCAAGCAATTTATTTTGATCAGTTGCTTTATGTATTCTTTTGTCAATACAAAATTTTTTTGTTTTAGATTGCTTTGAAATCTAGCAAGTTAAGTTAAAGTGCCTACTTAAGTATTCATTAAAAAGATTCTACGAAACGACAATTGCGTTTAACCTCCTAATTGTAAATCTTGCACATATCCCGGGGCACTTCTTTTTGCTGTCGCGTTTTCTACTCATTTTCCAAGTTTCATCGGCCATTTCTATGTTTCTATGCTTTCCTTTGCAAGTTTAGATTCAGCCTTGTATTTGATTGGATAGCAGTAAACTCAACCGCGTGACTGTCTTCACGGATTCGAAACTTACCTTCGTAGTTAATGTTGTATTTACGCTAGCAATTTCATCATTAAGACTACTGTCCGCGCTCCTGAGCGACATCTGGTAGCTTCTCAGCTGTGAAAAAATTGAAAACAATGAAAACTATGCAAATTTTTGAGTATTAACGTGGCAAGATTGATATAGTTTCAAAGGTTGAATATCTTAAGTTTGTGAGCATGAACTTGAACAATACCTTGTACGAATCGGAAACTGTGAGTTAAACTAAGTCGCAAAGTTAGACTAGTATTGTTAGATACTGAAATGTTATGGGATTCGCCACGGATATTTTCAGCTCCGCCCTCATTCTCCACTCTCTTGTCCCTTCTTTCCCTTCTCACCTCTTTTTCCTTCATTCCATCCTTCCCTCTCTTTCTCACTTCTTTCGCCTCTCCTTCTTTCCCTTTCCTTCTATTCCAATTCCTTCCAGTCTCTTTGTCCCTCCCCCTTTCCCCTTACAGCTTTCCTTCCTTCTTTACCCTTCCCTCTTTGCTGAACTTCTTTCTCCATCTTCCTCTTTGCACCTCTTCCTCCCCCTTTTCCATCCCTCTTTCCATTCAATATTTTCCCATCTTCCCCTTCCTCTTTGCTAAATGATCATCTTTCCCCTTATCCCCTCCCCTCTTTCACTCAACTTCTTTTCTTTTCCCCTCTCCTTCTTTTCCAGTCATCTTTCCCCCTCTCCTTCTCTCTCCTCCTTGTTTCCCCGATCTTTCTCTCTCTCTCTTCTTCTTTCCTTCATCTTTTCCCCAGCTCCCGTCATCTTTCCTTCACCCTTTTCCTCTCTCCCCTCTTTCACCTTCCGCTTTCGATTCCCACGTACATGCAACACGTCATTACCTTCAAAAAATTAAAACGTAGCTTTCCTTTATGTGCACATATACTTGATTTGTTCGTCCCTTTCCTTCCTTACCGCTAACCATCAGTTTCTTTGCCGCTTTCTCTTACTAACAACCATTGACATCACAAACGACAAGGTGAAAAGGTGGACGTTACCTTGCTGTGAAGAGTTCCTTTTGTAGTTCCCAATATGTTGCTGAAGTTTGTGACTTTGTTTCGGAACTCCGCATCTTTTGAGAAAAAAGTGTCGTTCATCTGGAAGCAGAAAGCTTTTAGTTAACCTCGAGTTACAATACAAGGGTTAAAACTTGACGTCAAAGAAAGAATGATCGAATCGATCTGCTTTTTTTTTCTTTGAGTTTGGACGGGATGAATTTTGTGATAGAAAAACCACGTTTGCTCGCTCATTTGAAAGTTTGAAAGATGTGGCGAAAAGGATTTGTAGGTTTTTTTCAAGTTATTGCACAATTTTGTTTTAACGAATAGCGTTTTTCCAATAGAGAAAATAGAATATGAAATTAATATATATATATATATATATACAGTATATCATTATGTAGCAAATTAACAAGGTAAGGTTCTAGTGGAATTAACAGGAATCGAATGTTGCAAAAACTAAATCCAATTATCGCAAGCATGCCCTAAGCGCTTCTGTTAACTGGTTTAATCAGTTAAAGGGTGAATAAGAAATAAAGAAGAAATAAGAAATGAAAAAAAAAAACACCCTGATAATATGGGCCTGCTGCCTAAGCCTAAAAATGGAGTTCTTTTCAGCGGTAAAACTGGGTTTAAGGCATTTTGTGTGGTCATCATTTTCACTCGATTCAACCTCTCTATAGAAGTTTATCATAATTTGAAGTGTGTGTGGCTAGTAAAAAAGAAAAAAATCTAGCCAGTAAAGAAATAAAGCGTGAAATTAGAGTGAAACTAAAGTTAATTAATAGCATGTCAGTCAGCTTTTTCATTTATTAAGTTACAGTCAAGTCTTGAAAGCCTTAATTATTATAATAAGCATACTATGATTTGAACTGCCAAACCTTTTGACAGTTAGAACATGTAACCGGAACCCAGAGTTTCAACTGTCGAATATTTTTGGGATTTTAAATGGTACACGCGCAACAACATTCAAAACGATACGAAACGATAGAAAATCAAGTGAACGCCTTAATTGTTTTGATAAAGTAATGTACATTCGTTATAATAGCTTCTTACGTTTCCAAATGCTGTCCATACTTCATTGGACTTGCTCGCGACCTGTAATATTACATGAGAGAAAACCATAATTTCCTATATTGTTAATTGAATTTTAACAAATATCTCAAAGCATTGCCAAGCATTCGCTTAACTGGCTAACTACAGCTTAGAAACAATTTTTCTGCTTATAAATACAAGTTAAAGTCATACGCATGGAGACGTACGAGGCTTGTTATTTAAAATCGCCGACTAATGTAAACTATGTTTGCATTGATCGGATGGTTTGTGTTAATCAAAAAAAAGGAAAAAAAAGGAAGAAAAAAAGAAAGAAATAGAGAAAGAAAGAAAGAAAGAAAGAAAGAAAGAAAGAAAGAAAGAAAGAAAGAAAGAAAGAGAGAAAGAAAGAGAGAGAGAAAGAGAGAAAGAAAGAAAGAAAGAAAGAAAGAAAGAAAGAAAGAAAGAAAGGAAGAAAGAAAGAAAGAAAGAAAGGAAGGAAGGAAGAAAGAAAGAAAGGAAGGAAGGAAGAAAGAAAGAAAGAAAGGAAGAAAGAAAGAAAGAAAGAAGAAAAGAAAGAAAGGGAGAAAGAGAAAAAGCAAGCATTAGAGAGATAGAGAGAGAAAGAGAAGAAAGAAAGAAAGAAAGCCGATCATACCGAACTAGCTATATTACATTGCCTTTAGATTTACTGCTGACTAAAAGCTATAAAGTCTTAAAAATAACTGGACTTACCATTTGTGCAGTAGTTAAATTGAGCGAGTCAAAAGACGAGGTAGCTCTTGTCAGAAGATCAGATAACTCTTTATCTTTCGTTCGCAGCGTTACATTTACCTAGTTGAACAGAAATGTGAAACTAAAGATCAATGCTTATGCATTGCTTCTTCTTCTAGGACAGCTTTGAAATAAACAATATTTGTATATATTCTGTATATACATCAAACTACGACACATACTTAAGATGAGTGAGCTCTATTTTTGTCTTCATTTGATCGTAATGATTTAAAACTAACTTCGATTATGTTGTTATGGATACAACAGTTACAAATAAAGGTGTTCTTACATACTTGCAAACCATGCATAACACATGCGAGGCACAAGCAAAATTAGACGTTCCAAAGCCATTCCAATATTAATTGTGGGGAAACTCCATTGGTTGTTGTTTCTATAATATATTACTAGATGTATTTATTTTTGTTATTATAGCTAGTTTCATTATCACTTGTTATCATCACGTACTAAATGAGAAACTATATCATGCAACTCGGCTTTAACGGAGGACCCAGGTAAAAGAATTTTCTTTTTTCCCTTTACTTGAGTGCAGATAAAAGTCTATCAAGAGTGGACTAAGTGAAGCTGATCTTTAACTATCAACGTTTTTCCACCAATATATTTTGGTATTATCGCATTATTGAAACATTTTAGCAAAACTTGCCTCGTGTTCAAGCATTCAATGGTTTAAGTTAGCTGCTGAATGATTTGAGCATACCTTCGATAAGAGCTGCTCGATGTCGTTCAACGAGTCATCGCTTCTTCGAATCTGAGAAAATTGAAACACAAATGGAACTAGCTTCAATAGTAAAATGGTCAAACCAGTTGTTTGATATAGTAAGGACAGGTCTGAAACATAGTTACAATTCTAAACACAGAACATTTTTAGGACAGGTAAGGAACATAGTTATAACAGGTATGGAATATAGTTAGGGCATGTATGTAACGTAGTTAAAACAGGTTGAAACATAGCTAGAACAGGTATGGAACATGGTTAGAACAGGTATGGAACATGGTTAGAACAGGTTGAAACATAGCTAGAACAGGTATGGAACATAGTTAGAACAGAATTGGAACATGGTTAGAACAGGTTGAAACAGCTAGAACAGGTATGGAACATAGTTAGAACAGAATTGGAACATGGTTAGAACAGGTTAAAACATAGCTAGAACAGGTATGGAACATGGTTAGAAAAGGTATGGAACATGGTT
>JAOBAT010100857.1:0-15915 GCA_026413305.1 Hydrozoanthus tunicans
CAAGACGCTTTTCACCTCCGTGACGATCACCACGGCCGCATGACGTGTGCAAGTACGCGTCAACTACTGATATTTGACTTCCGGTTTGCCTCCGTGGCAACACGGACGTCTCATGCTTAAGGTCTCTAATTACAATGTTCGTGAAATTGTGGATGTTGGAGTTCTGGCGCTGGTTGTTCGAAAGCCGATTTACTTTAAACCAGGATTAACTCTTTACAAACCCTATTAGTTGTCATGGTAACTAACTCTGGATTAGACTAGTAGTCTTTTGAACAACTCGGCCTTGAAGGCCCAGTCCACACGTTTACGGATATTTTTGAATCCGCAACTTTTTCTTTCCGGATACGGCTATTTTTCACATGCATCCAGCGAATTCGCAAGCAAATCCGAATATTTTGAATCCGCTCTCCAGAGTGGAAATTTTTGAGTCTGATAACATTTCGGATCCGTATGGACAGTCGAATCCGGGTATTTTCTGATACGATGACGTCACGATGACGTCACAACGACGCTAAACGGCGCGGCGAATGCTTCGTGACCAATATTTACTGCGTTGTCCATGGTACTAAAGTGAATCGGGAGTGAATCCGAATACGTGGGGACGGGAGAATTCGATTTGAATATTGGTATTTTCGTATACGGAAAGAAAAAGTTGCGGATTCAAATATATCTGGATACGTGTGTACGGGGCCTAAGAACACGGGAATGACTGACAGTAAATGTTCTTTATCTTTATGAAGGAAACTTTAATCTTTTTTTGTTCACAAAGCAATACTAGGAAAAAGATAGGGCAAACAAGTCAGAAATGTTTTTTTTTTACAAGTTAAGGTTTAAAAACAAAAATATTAAAGCTTCCTTCCAGAAGGTGAATGATATTTAGAAAGGGTTTTCCATAACTCCTAAAATAAGCTCTTTTTTTATGTTGAGGGTTAAAGAGAACGGCAAGCAACATGTAGTTGTTGTATTTATATTGTTCTCTGTTACCGTCGGCGTTTGCGTTTTCATTGCCTGAGGTCCTCAATTATCATACAAATACAAACCTCTTCTCCTTTTTGAAGTCTATCAGAGAGATCATGCCTGGCAGAAGAGATAACACACGAGTTAAAATACGGCAAAGTTACTTAAATAAGAATAATCAAAATTGAAATTGCACACAGTACGAATCAATTTGAAAAAAAAAAACTGAGAGAACAGGACTGAAGTTGCCTCGAAAACAAAACAAAACAGTTACAAACCTAGCCTCGCGCTTACTACCAATCAAGTTTGTTTCAAAATTGTTCAAATACTGACCCGAAAGAAAACCAGTCATAAGCGATCGTAAGGAAAAGAATCTCTGCTGCACTCAATGAGTTGTGAATTCTACCATCCTGTAACATGAACGGAAAGTTATGTATGCGATAATCAGATCCTTCAATTTTAAGAATTAACTTCCTCCTGTTAGTATATAATACTGAACTATATATTTTCAAACATGACTAACTGAAATAACATTTCTAGTATTGGACCCCCTAGTCAAAATCCACTTGCGTATCAGAGACAAGCATGCATGGGTACATGAAGGATTGAAAAAAAACTAATCATCCTTTTTAATACCATCTGCAAATAGTTGGCCGAAAGCAAATTGTGAAGCGGAAATGATGTTGGATAGGCCATACCATGGGAAATGAAAATACCAGCATAACGAGGCAACTTCTAACGTGTAACCAACAGGGTAAACGGAAAAGGGGAGAAGCCAAGAAACAGGTGGAAGAAAGACACAGTGGTAGATTTAAAGAAACGTGGAATTAAGTAGAAAGGCCTAAAAACAGCTGAGTTGACACTCAGTGGTTGACGGCTTTTGCTCCTCATAGGGCTAAGGGGATTAGTAAGTAAGTAAGTAAGTTAGTAAGTGAATGAGTGAGTGAGTGATGGAATGAGTGATGGTGTGAGTGAGTAAGTATTTATACTATGTCGGCCAAAGTTCACTGCCCCCCTCTACTGATACATGCACATAAACTAAAGCATACAGTTTGAATTAATTACAAAAATGCTAGCTTCCTCTTGATACTTACTGCCCACAATGACATTCTTATTAACGAGACAAAGAGAGGTGTTCTGTCCCACCCTGATATACAGTGTACAAGAAGACCTCCTTCTCCTGGAGAGTCGGATAAGAAAAAAACGTTATATGCTAGGAATGTATATAAATGGTTCATCACTCAAACTACAAATCTAAATATCAGAGGCATTTTCGCACTGCAGCAGATTAAAATTCCAATGTTTAAATAATAAAATCATAAAAGAGTAGCGATGCGAAACTCGACTATTTGAACCCCTTTCATAAGTTTTTAAAAGCTGTATTATTGCAAAGCATCTAAGTTTTTAAATTGTGCTACAAATACACATTGGCCGGCTTTTGTCCTGCAATGGTTCTGTTTAACAATTTGTAATGTTTCAATTTAAACATTTCAAGATTAATATGTAAAAGTCTAAAATATATACCAATGCCAAAACTATCTGAATGTTTCCATTGCTCTTTTCACCCCTTTGTCAGCTCTTGTGATTTTTTCCAGTTATATATCACAGTTCCTAATAATATTTAACCATCTTGTGCACAAATAAACACTTTAATAGTTGTCTCTCCTAGTAGTCCAGGAATGGTCTTGGCAGTTACACCAGTTCATTATGGTAATGGTAGTACTGAATTACTTTGTATACATCAGGTATCTGCTGATCAATCTATTCAATATGACAGTAAATATTACAAAATGATCATTATTATATACACAGCTGTTTTTATTGATTACTATGTTTATCATTATAAACAAACGCTATCTTTGTGTGACTTACCTTGCAGCACACACTCAAGCAACAATAACAAGTAGTTCTGAGTCAAGGAAATGAGATCCCAGGACTGCAACAAACCACATTAACAAAAAACTAAACAATGGTTTTATCCATAATAATACTATATTAGCTTGGTGTATGTAGTTTTCTTTTGAAATCTATAGGGCATTCATTGCGTTCGACGTTAGGAGAACGCAACCCTAATCTTGGGCTGCCTGTGGTGTTTACATGCATGAAGATTCTCAATTTTTTCGGGTTTGTACCAAATCTGCGCCATTTTGAACAAATAATCAATGTGCGCACACCTGTTTTGCCAATAAACTGGATAAACGAGATTTTTACTGGACAAAAAAGATTCTCAACCCTTGTGGTGTTGAATTGGAGTCGGTTCAGTTGAGCTAATTTTTGTTCTTGTGGAGCTGATTTTTGTTCGGTAAGTTCCATTAATTCTTTTGTCAACTTACTAATGCGATGTTTTTTAAAAGGATCATAGGTGCAATTTTTCAAAGCCTCATCAGAGAATTGCGTACTACTACTGGAGTTTGAAGAAAACCTGACGTGCGAGAATGGCTTGCACTGTATATGTCCACCGAATCTCTTTCCTTCATCAATTTGACTTCACAAACCACTGCTTGGTTGAACAATCCAGATGAACTGACACTTATTTGAGCCAAACTACCCACTGTGGTCACAAACCAAAGCAGCCTAGTCATTGTACTCAGCGGCCATTGAGCCAAATTATCGATTTCGATCACAAAGAAAATAAAAAGAAAAATTTGAAATGTGTCGATTTTTCAACACATTATGTCATACTGAGATTACTACTAGTCTTATCAAGTATTCAAAGCACTCTAACGAAAAAGCTGAGCAAACAGGAATGTGGCAAACACTGGAATTATGGTCATCTTCAGTACTGATGTTGACCATGACTGAAGATGACAATAGCATCGAAAAACTTTTAAAAAATATCTTTTTTAAAAAATACTTTCAGCCTTTCACTTTAAACATTTTATAAGCAGAATATTTATGACACTGGAATTAACTATTTTCAACACTGCATAAGCACAGGGTGCGTACACTTTTAGTCAACAAAATTTCCCGGACCCTATATTTCCAGGATTTTCAAAGACCAATTTAGAAAAAATCAAGACCTTCCAAACTGAAAAAAGTGTACATGATCAAACTGATTGCATTTTGAAAATTTTTTATTCTCCTGCAAACAAACTCTTTAATAACTGAGCTTCACAAATCTTTTTGCGGAGCACTTTAAAAATGTGGGAAATATTACGAGTCGTATTATAAAAAGCCCAAACAAAAACTTTCTAGCTAGCATTTTGTAGCTGCTGATGAACTTGTATCTTACCTGATACTGCCACCAGTCAATACCTAGATTATGTGGAATGAGAAGTTCATCTGGAACAGTTAACTGGGCATCCACGTAACCCTGGAAACAAAATGATACTTTTCAGGCTGAGACTTACAGTACAAACAACCTAGCATACATTATTTATATGTGCCCTCAGAACATGGTCAGCTTGGGTCATGATTCATCAGTGCTTGTCATTTGAGGTGCGCTATCACGCTCGTGCACCATCGCGCACCTGAAATCAATCCAAGAAGCACGAAAAACAAAGCACCTACTCACAAAAAATCACTCACCTTAGACTTAATGGCCATATAGAAATTCTTCATGATTTTCTGCTCAATGTTTGTAATTTTGATCCACACATTTCCTTAAGAAACTCAAATATAAACTCAACCCTTTTTTTGTACCAGATTAGTCCAACATCGTGTTTTAAGCGATAGAACAATGATTTTCATTGGTCCTCTTCCGGCTCCAATTATTTACAACCTTTTATTGTTTGCTGAAAAATAAATACATGGCAACCAAAGCTCCATTCATGTGCGTAAATATTCTAGTCATTCTAGTCAACTTTGTTGATTTCATTTGTTAATGGGGTCGGTTTGTTTTACTACAGTTAACATAACTATAAACACTCAAGTCTGTTAAATATAAAAAGACATGTGAATTCATGAAAGGTCATGGGGTCAAGCGTGCAGCTCAGCACATTTTTGAAATGGAATGTAATAGACAGCATCGGTTATGAATGGTCAAGAATTGGTTGTTGAGGTACGTGATCAATGGACAAATTCAGTATTGTTTTGTCTTGCTTCTGTTTTCTGACACAATATCTTTAAAACTTTTAATTGTCATGGCTATTGTGCAATCGATCGTGGACCATCCCGCAAATTTCATTCAACATGAAGTATATTGAATTGAGTAATGAAGTTATATATTATAACAATAGTAGCTGGTGCTTTAACCCAAAATTTTCAAAATTAAAGAAAATGACTGAGAGGAAAATCACTCACCTAAACGAGCTCAGGTGAGCTTTTTTTTCACTCACTTAGGATTTTCAAACGACAAGCACTGATTCACTATACTCATTTGTTCAGCCTCAATTACATTGTACCATTTTAGTTCATGTTGTAAAAAGCCTAAAATGCTGAGATTTACCTCCTTTAATTTGTATAATTTTCAATATTTATCTTAATGCAAGATTGCGGAAATTGTACAAATTAAACTGTTTTTAATAACTTAATTACTTAGAGTGGAATCCCAGTATAATGTAAACTATAAGGAAGACCCTGTTATAATAAATAAAATCTGAAATCCCTGCAGAATTACGTAAAATATTTGGAAATCCGCTATAATAATCCCTGCAATAAAGAAACCCCCAATATAACGAACAGATTTGACGATACCAACTCACAATTAATTCCGCTACAGTATATAACAAATACTTTCATAATTGGAAATATTTTTAATTAGATGTCTGATATGACAGCATTTTACAGTCACAGTTTACAGTATCAATGAATGTAAATATTTTCTATAATTGTTGTTTATCAAATTACCCTGCTATAATAAATTAACATTTTTGCTGTCAACCAGATATTTTGTGATAAGGACAACTCCGCTATAAAGAACATTTTCTTTGGTACCATGGCACTTCATGATAGTGGGGTACCACTGTTATTATGAATGACTTAAAATCACTTAAATTAGTCTTGTATGTACAGTACATGTAAATCTGAAAACTGTTCATATACTGTACAAAGTAACACAATCATATCCAATCAGGTCATCAAGACGCAGCAAGGTTACAAAAATGTCCAGAGGAGAAGGTTAAAGCTTCAATCCAAAGAACAAGACTAATGTTAACTGTAACCCTTTTGTACAACAAAAAGGGTGCATGACGCATGCAGTGCCTTACAAAACCCAGATTGCAGTGCCCTCAAAGTCACCAAATGGAATTAATAATTTGCATTCAATTTCATAAACTAAAACTAATTTTCTAAACAGAACTTGTAATGAAATTTCTTATTTAACATATGGAAGCAAACAGAACTTTTGGGAAAAGAAGTGCTAGTTTTTGAAGTGATTTTGCAACTTTTAGAGGTGTGTAATTATAAATTGCAAGAGACGGCTCATTTGGCCACCAGCCGACTAGTTTTGAGTGGCCCAAAGTAGGTTTAATTTCTTGCTCACCTGCTCCCAGTCAAAGTAAAGTCCTTCAGCAGAGTAGCCATTTTCCTTGAAGCATTTAAAAAATTCACAACCTTCAGTGGGGAAATAATCATGATTAATGTAAAGACAAGTGCTTCAAGAAAAAAGGATCAAACAATAATATTTCGACTGCAGAATTGATATATCAGCTCCATCTATCTACTAGTTAGCAACCTTGTTCAGACTAGAAGAAAAACTACCCCCAGTAAAATAAAAAATAAAGTAATGGAGATATAAACATATTTTACATGTCTCAAATGAAACTCAGCTCCTGTGTTTAATCACTATAATTATAATATTATTACTGTAACAGTATATTAAAAACCTAGCTTTTCAGACATTTTTTGGAGCACACTTGACTTTAGTTTAATGTAAGTTCAGTACATGTGTTTTACTTTTTAAAAAGCTTGTGCCTGGAGCTATACAAGTTTGAGCATTTGCAACTGGTGCCAGCTAACTGAAGTACTGCAAAACTAACATTCTCCCACACCATATAAAACAGATTGAGTCTTGGTAAACTTTTTTTTCTCACCACATATTGACAAGTTATCTATATATGCATGGTCCTTCAGTGCAGTTACAAAACACCAATATTAATTTGTAAGATAGAAAGGATAAAATGTATAGTATGTTTGTTTTACAATCATGTTATATCTAAATTTATTTTTGAGTTATAGTCATAAAAAGTAGTAAATGTTTTTAACAATGCTCATCATCATCAAAGCCTGATCGATAATGATCAAGATGATTGAAAACTTTGCCACACTTTATATTTCAAAATTTTTTTACCATTGTTTAAAAACATACCAGTAATTTTTTTTATTCATTTTATGATATGGACCAAGATTCCTGAACCTGTTCATTTATTTTTAAAGTTTAAGGTTACTCAACCCAGATCAATCGCATACCTGGGTATGGAACAGAACAAACAGTAAAATCGGAATAGCGGTTTTCTTTGTCCACCTTCTCAGATGATGTCACTCTAGAATAAAATATTTGACACAGCTTATTGCACAGATGAATATGTGGCATTCAGATGTGCCTTAAAGTACTGACAACATAAAAACAGCCAGCATACGTCTGTTTTACAAAATATGTACGTCAAATGATTAACAGCACATAAAACAATATTGTATCTTGCCTGTACACAGTGTACACTGCACACCACTTATAATAAATGGCATTACAAATAATGATAAAAACAATTTAATTGTTTATTTGTATTACTATAATATTTAATTCCATTACAAAAAAATTTACATATTATATATCATGATCACAAGCAAATCATGTACAATGAGAGTGTACATACATATAAAACACTATAACTACAATCAACAAAATAATTAACTTCAGTCAATTTTTACTAACCAGCTTTTAGTTTTATAAGCAATAAAATGTATTCCTATACGTTTATAATGTTTTTCTATTTCATTTTTAAACAAATAGCAAATATTTGGAAATATGACAAAACCATGAAAGTCAAAAGCTGTCTGCAGCAAACTGTGACTATGAAGTTATTTATCAATTCAATGAACACTCCCCAAGTGTTTATAAAAAAGTACATAAAGACAAATTAACAAGATTCAAATGGGTTTTTTTGGTTTGCTTTTATAAAACAACCAAATAACAAATAAATTTATATGAAAAATCAAATCTAGATGCATAACTTATTCTCAAAAACCTAAATTCTCCTTACACGTATGTCAAAAGCATGTCTATAGATGTACTCACTTACAGACATGATTTATGATCTCATGCTCTCCAAAAATCAGCTCATTAAATTCACTGATGTTATTCTATGATTATAGTGCCATTTATAATTAGTTCTAATCAAACTGAAAACATAAGATATACTGGTCAAATTATGCTTTACTTTCAGTAACTATGATAGAAAATACTCAAAAATTTTTTGAACAAACAATAAGTCATTTAATAATTGAAACTAGATTCTAAGACAATTAAAGTATTTACATGCTTGTGTTTCTACAAACCTCATTCCAAACTTGACTTTCTTTTTTTCCACCATAAGATCACAAATGTAATGAACATCAAGTGTCTTCAGTAGCCGGATGTCTTGTCCTCTGATTCGATCAAATAGTGCCCACTCACCACTACAACGAGATTGTGTTGTCATGAATTCAAAGATTCATAATCCATATCATATATATTGAATAATTAACTTAGATGCCTAATTGCCTAAGCAAGCTAAATAAGTGTCACTTTAATTGTTCAAACTAATACAGTATGATGTAATAAAATCTTTAAAACCAAATACTAGACTTAACAGTTGAAACAGTAGCTGACTTCGTTTTGTTCGTGTCACACGAGCTTCCTCAGGTCAAATGTGGTCTGCAGAAACATTGAAACACAAAACTCCCCCAAATGAATCATTTTAGACCGGGAGGAATGCTGGTTTGAAAACGGAGTCAAAGATGCAATCTGGGAGTGAATTGAAGATCCCAGAAAAGGCGGCTTGAGGTTTTAACTTTCACATTCCTGGAACAGAGTGTTAAGAACTGTTCCATGCCATCTCGCTGGCCAGTCTTGTGATCTGTCACATACAATATGTGACAGATCACATCTCATTAGACACAAAAGAAATGCAGTCAGCTACTGTTTAAACTGTTAAGTCTGGTATTTGATTTTAAAGATTTTATTACATTTACATTGGCTAGATGATTAATCTTCATAATAATTTCACATAATATAGTATGATCTTCAAGCCCCTTCTCCCCATCATAAAAACACTTGAGTTGAGCCCTTGGGGAGCCAAGGGGATTAAGAACTGAAAATACACTACCATGAATATGGAGCATTGGCCGGGTGGGGCTGCTTGGGGCTGCTTGTCGGTGACAATTCCTCTAGGTCATCAACTGGTAGGCTTCCACCCCCTGTAAAAATATTTTTCAACTTAGTAAATATAATTAATTCTAAAACATAAAGTAAAATAATCTAATTAAATAATAATTATGAGGGCAGTAGATTGTAGATTCTATATAGTAAGCAGTCTTTGGAAGATGCCAGGATTTTTTCGGGAAGCCTGTTTCTACAGTAAACTTTTTCAACATTGTGATCCAAAATGAACACAAAGCGACCACTTCCATCCACTATACTTTTGTTTCAGTGTTATAGAATAATAATTCTGAGGCAAATATTTCTCTTATAGACCTGTTTCTAAACCAATCAAATCACGTTCTTAGCCAAGCTAGCACTTGTATATATGTACTAACAATTTACTATAAATTACTGAAACTTGATCACATTAAAAAGGTTGACTCTGTTCCTAAAGATAGTTCAGCTCTTGATATTTGGTATTAGATATATTGTAAGGGCTTCATTTTTCATTTGATGAGTTCTGGAGTAACTCACCAGCAAAAAGAAAGTCGTACCCTGACCTTCCATAGATCTCAGCAGCCCCTGACAAAGTAGCTGATCTACATATATTCTGCAATTAAAAGGGTTTTGATTAAAGTATTTACAAAATTATTAATGTTGAATGTTCTTGTAAACTTAATGTTCTACAAGTTTTGAATTATTTTTGTAGACTGCAAAGGATATCATAATAAACTTTAGTTCGTGCCAATTTGCTTTAAAAAGAAAAACAAATTTTTTCAAAGAAAGTTTTCGGAGAACTCTCCTTCCTCAGTTATGCATAACTGAGACATATATGAGGAAAGAGAGTGTCTCCAAAAAATTTATTTTCTTTTTAAAAGCAAGATTTTATGCCTGAATAGCACAAACTAAAGTTTAGTATGATATTTATTACTATTAAATATTAATTTTAATGTAAATTTTTTGCAATTGCCCTTTGCTTGGTAACTATGTACTTTTATCAATCTGGAAGTTGCAAACCCTTACCGAAAGCCTTAAGTGCTAATTTAAGCAGTTCAAGGGCATAACTTAATTATATAAATAGTAAAATGGTAAAAATAGTAAAAAATAGTAAAATTAATTGTTCAACAGCATGACACAGAGGCCTTTGGTCAGGATCAAGACTCACAGCCTTAAGCAGTAGGTAGTAAAAACTAGAGCAGACAGTTACAAAGCCTTGCAACTGCACCTTGTGATCCCAATTAATTGTACATTTAGTGTACTTAAAAGTTAAAGATTAGAAGAGTCAGGGATAGGGGTGAGGCAGAAGCGATTATAATCAGATAGGAGTTAGTTCAAGAGGGAGAAAGACAAGCAACCAACAAGCAAACTGAAAATGTTTTATTCCTTTTGTTTAACTTTTTAAAACTATCAATTAAATAATAGAGTTGAGACCAGATGATAAACTTTGATTTCCTCCAACTGCTTCAGGACACTTTGACTAAAATCAATGTACCTTTAAGACTTATTGGGTAGTTCTGAGCTGATACTAAAACAACAGTTATATTTACCTTTCCCTCAAAGAGAATAACAGGAATGACAAATCGAGATCTGCATCTGGCAAACCTTGCTTTTGTGAAAAGCTCTCTCAGCTTTGCAGCACTGCTCACTTGCAACCGGTCACTTAATCAATGAAAAAATAATAATTTCAAGAAATTAACTTCTAATAATTCAATTAATCATCATGATTACAATTTCCTTTTAAAATGTGATCATACATAAATAGCTGAATTAATTTCACTAGTTAATCTGAATTGTAACTACACAATGTACATAGCCGCATAGTTATAGACCTGTAATCGGACATCTGTAACTAGACAGAACTTTACATTCAGCGAATCATTTGAAACTTGTCTTTTCAGCTAAATCCACCATTGAATCACAAAAAACTACTTTTTTTCAAAAATTGTCTTTCAGTTCTGCTGAAACTGTTGAGTGATTTCAGAATGGATTGAACTTTGCGTCATGCAATTTTGGTCTGAAATAATCTTGTGACTTCAAACCAGACTCACATTATTACTGCGTTCGTTGGATTTGGAAATCACACATAAAAATTATTATTTCAGACCTAATAATATGTACACAACAAAATTTATAGATTCTAATAGGTTGAAATCAGTGCTATTTTCTGTACACATATAGTGCAAAAAGAGTAAGCTCAGTGCAAAATGGGTTAATTCAGTGCAATATACTCGTCCTTGAATTTTTTCAAATTTACTTTACTCAACTACCACCTTGACTTGACTACAACATCAACTAGTACAAATAATTATGCTACTACAACCATGACTATGATTACGACTTGGAGTATGACTACAACTTGGAGTAAGACTACGACTATGAATACTATGACTGTGATGCGCATGACTTACTACGATTCGACTTTGACAATGGCTATTTGGAATACAACTATGACGACTGCAACTACTTTGATTACTATCATGACGGCTACAAATACTGTGACTATGACTATGATTAAAACTACCACAAGTGCGATGACTAAAATGACTACCACTATCACCAATACTGTGAAAAGGATTGTAAATACCATTACAACTACAACTTCAACTATGTTTGTGATGATGGATATGATTATGAATTCAACATCGGCTATGATTACTCTAACTTATTAATAATATTACGATGATGGTTTCTTTAATTTATACTGATTAGAAACCCTTCCAATATTTGACCTGTAATTTTGTTGTGTATATTACCGAAAAGTGATCACACCACTATTCAAGTTCAATTTTAAAAATTATTTTACACTCATGATTGTGTTTTTCAAAAAGCTCAAATATGGCATTTGCTCTATATATGGGCTCATGCAATTTTGATACTTTCTGAAAAACCCACTTGTGCAAGTTATTCCCATACTGAACTCGAAGTCGTGTGATTACCTATACAAATTACACTCCACTCAGTTCAGTTACTGGGAATCATCAGTAAAATATTAACTTATAAAGGATGAGTAAAGGGGGAGTGTCTTGTCAACAACTTTATTATTTGGCTAAAACTAAAAAAGAGTATCAATACTCAATCAGTAACAATTAGGACAACATGAATAAAAGTGGTTTCGTTTAAAGTAGAAAATTACTTTGTAAGATGAATATAATATATGTATGACAGACACACGAATCAGTCAGCTGTAACCAACACTTTGGTTTTGAGAGGAAAGAATAGTTTAAGTGCATGACCACAGTCATAAGGCAACCTGATACTAAAGTAATTTTTAAAATATTTCGCAAACTGAATCTATTGCTTTTCTGGTATCAATATTTAAATTATTATACATTAAAAATCGATTCTCGATATCCAACTCAAAAAATGAATATCAGTGAAGCGTACAACGTTAAAAATCGTCTGATTTACTGCCTAAACACTCTATAACGAATAACTGCCACAGCTGCCGAATTGTTTATATATGAATTCGCGGATAATTTTCATTCCGACAACTCGTGACCTGCCGCTTATGCCACGTGGACAAACCAAAAACATTGCGGCTTGCTGTCATTTCAAACTGGCGGGGCGAACTTTTTACCGGCAAAATTATAATCCAAACAAGACACCCTGAACATAAACTTAACATTAGCTTTAAAAGGTTTTAAGTTCAAACCATGAAAATGTAATTA
The DNA here is from genome assembly GCA_026413305.1 of Hydrozoanthus tunicans. Classification (NCBI taxonomy): domain Eukaryota; kingdom Metazoa; phylum Cnidaria; class Anthozoa; order Zoantharia; family Hydrozoanthidae; genus Hydrozoanthus; species Hydrozoanthus tunicans. Next base: position 12,904 of record JAOBAT010100857.1, read on the forward strand.
GTTCTTCTACAGTTATTATGTCTACCGAGGCTATTTCTGAAACCGCAAGTAGATTGACTATGATAGTATTTCGCAGAAGTTGGTTTTCCGCCGCTTGCGAATCTGTGACTAGCATTTTAAAATAGAACTTACTTGTCGAGATCGTTTCGTCCAACGCTTGATTCCAGAATAACAATTTTCAAAGGATAATGCCCACACAGCTCACCATTAGCGTTTGAAACAATCTGGGAAATTAAAAACCGCACTAACGTAACCTACGTCTTGAAAAACAGGGAAAACGAAAACCCAGCGTGGACAGATTTAACCGTTTCAGAATTCTTGTTACAAGGATTCACTCACCGAGTATCTGTAATCTTTACCAAACAAGTTAAGACATCTCTTCTGAATCGCTTCGATCTTAAAAAAAAAGACCAATAAATGATTATTTCACATACCGAACTACCGGTAATTTTTTTGCTACCAAAATTTGCTTGCGTTGGCTTTCGTTGTCGCGTTCCAGCTCTCCCATACCTTTGGGTCAGTGTCGCGCGCTTTGTAAGTGTTTTTCGAGAAATAGTGAAGCAGCTCTCGAAGCTCACTATTCGTTACTTCCTCCTTGGAGCTCATATGTTCCTCACAACGCCACACATTTCACTAAATACGAGCGTAAGCCAAACGTTTGCCTTATCCATTTGTACAACCTTCCGTCACGGCCGCCCTCAGACAACTTCATTGTTATGCGCAACTCTTTGTACGCATAATTCATAGAAACGACCGCTGTTCTGATTTGCAGGCCTCTGAGTAAATTTAAGCGTAGGAAGAAAATAAACATTTCGCTAAAAAAAATGCTTAGAAGCGCGGTATTTTATAAGTCTGATTCATTATCTTCTAAAACAATAATATAAACCGACTCCTGGAATCCTTGGGGTTAAATATGTTTATCGGTCTTATGCATGTTGACGTTTCACCCCAAGCCTCGTATTCAAGAAATAGGTGCAAACATTTTGCACATGCAAGGACTTCTTTCATTTGTGGACGCTTTGGGATTTGATTTGCGAAAATATTCTAGCCTGCGTAGCAAGCTCTCAAAGGGTCTGCGTAGGCTAAAAATATTCACACTTCCGTGATTCGAAAGCGAGGCTTGGGGTGTTTGACGTAAACCTGCATAAGGCCTGTTTGTTCCTGTGCTCTCGTGGTGTCCAGCGTTTTACGTTTTTGAAATGTATCTAGATTTGTGGGCTCAACGTAAAAATCTGTTTCTACAACACCCTTAATTAAATACAATGTGAATTTACAATAAACTGATACTGAACGACTTCAATGTAAACTTAACACTTTTGGGGAGGAACTCCGAACAACTGGGAATCAACCTGTTACTAGTCGAATGTTCTTTACGGTTGAGCTACCGAGGAATCGATAGCAAAATGCTCATTTCTAAAAACTGGGTTCGTACTCTAAGACTTCCTCGATTTTCCATGACCTAGCATCGTCATTTTTTTCTCTCAACAGACAATACATCAAAACTAGTTTCATTTTTCCCTTTTCCTAGCATAATGGAGCTAAACAAGGCGCCGAAGAAAGGGATGTCTACTTTGAGACAAAGTAGCATTACCCAGTTCAACTCTAGGAATTGAAAATAAAGGGTTGTGCTCTCGCACGGTTTTACCGCACTGCGTTTCCGTGACTCTATTTTCGCGGTAAGATCATCGATTGCTCAGCAAGACGTGTACTGATTTAATTGTGCAAACAAATGGATTGGTGATATTTTTTTCTTCATGTTGTTACCAATCTTTTTTCCACGACCCCAATCAAAACACCACGACTTTCAAGGCCTTGAAAATAAAATTTACAATTCCATGAACTTTCCAGGTTTTCCATGACCTGTGCGAACCCAGGGAAAATTCTGACCGAACTTTAGCTGTCGCACACCGTCAGCCACTAAGTGTGTATGTTGGCGTTAGTGCGTTGCAATCCAGAGATCAACAAATTGTAAGATATGCTAAGAGTCTCGCTCAAGGGTCTTTCAGGTTAGTTAATTTTTAAAATGATTTAACAGTTGAATTAAGTACATGTATGTACAAAAACCCGGGAGAGTATTTTTTTACGGAATTCCACAAAACTGAATTGCACTATTTCAAAAACATTCTAAACTTGGGGTGCATAAACAGAACGAGGGCTAACTTTTCAAAAATAATGGGCAAAAAATGCAGATTGTTTTTTATATTCTAGTTTTTCCAGACATTTTATGCAATTTATGCAATTTTTTCCATCCCACAAAACCTGTAGACAGCATGGTACCAAGAGAAGAAATCACAAAGTATTCGCTGCTTTAAATTGTTTTATTCATTATATCGGCCGCCAGCCCTTAATAGAAAGTGTTTGGTCGTTTGGCTTCAAACTTGGCCTTGAACTGGGACTTGATAACACGGTGTGGCAGAGGGAACCTTATTTTGGAGTCCTGTAAGAAACAAAATCAGATTTATGATTTCGGTAAAAGCTTTGTGAATGTTAAATTATGTACACATCATTTTTCTTGTGGCAATGACTGAACTGTTTGTCTGATCACTTTACTTTTATACATCTTATCCCTTATCCTGCTAAATTTTAAAAATAAAAGTGAAACAAATCTTAGGAAAAAATTCAAACTTCAGAATAGTCATTTCAGAATCTACTTGCAAAGACAAAGAAAATGAACGGTCACTTTGTAGGTTTTCAGGCAGTGGTTTTAAAGTTGGATTATGTTTAGTTAATGTGAAATTGTTTTAACAACCGAGTGTGAGGAAAAAGAAAATGTTTGCTTGAGCCCTTTCACTAAATAGTCTGAGCAGACTGCAGGGAAATGTTTTCCTTGGCAGATAGAGTGAATGAGGTTGTTAAGACTTATGGCTTTAATTTTGGGTCATTTAAAGAGAATAAACAATATCCCTATATTATCAAATTAATGGTAGAGTGTATATTGATATATAGTTGAAGAAGAAATTATTTATTCACAAGTTGAAAGCTCAGAAAAAATTCTGAGTCACTGACGGGAAT
>JAOBAT010100868.1:0-15914 GCA_026413305.1 Hydrozoanthus tunicans
GGGAATTTGAAAACAACAATGAAAAAGTTAAGTTTTATACAGGGTTGCCTTCGTTTGACATACTTAATTCAGTTTTTGAGCACGTATCACCACATGTTACCTACAAGTCTAAGAATATGAGCAGATTTCAAGAGTTTTCTATGACGTTAATGAAATTGAGTCTCGACGCTCCTCACCAAGATCTCGCCTATCGCTTCCATGTTTCACTTTCGACGGTATCGCGGGTTTTTTCAGCATGGATGGTAGCCCTAGATGTACGGCTGGCCCCATTAATTTACTGGCCTCAACGGGAAGATTTATTGCGAACAATGCCAGAGTGCTTCAAATACTCGTTTGGAAACAAGACAACAGTAATAATAGACTGTTTTGAAGTTTTTATTAATAGACCTTCAAATCTACTTGCAAGAGCACAAACATTTTCTTCCTACAAGCATCACAACACTGTGAAGGTCTTAATTGGCATTACCCCACAAGGTACTATTTCTTTCATTTCTCAAGCTTGGGGGGGAAGAACCTCAGATAAATATTTAACTGAGAACTGTGGAATTTTGAAGCTGCTAGTACCTGGGGACCTGGTTATGGCTGACCGAGGTTTTACAATTGAGGAAAGTGTTATGTTTCAGCAAGCTCAACTAGCTATTCCAGCATTCACCAGGGGAAAGGACCAGCTTGATCCAGTTGATGTGGAGAAAACTAGAGGGATCGCAAACGTTCGTATTCATGTGGAAAGGGTAATTGGTCTTCTACGCAGGAAATATACAATTTTGTCTGGGATTCTACCAATTGACTTCTTAATTTCTAATCCCAATGGCTCCCAGGAAGAATCAAAACCAATGATTGACAGAATCATTACTGTAACTTCAGCTCTTGTTAATTTGTGCCCAGGAATTGTACCATTTGATTAGACTATTCTTAAGTAAACATAGTTTGTACATGTATGCAAGCAGCAATATTCAATGTGACTTTGTGTTTGATATTATTTTAGGAACAATATAGTTCTCTATAAATTTGTTCTGCAAATTATGTTAAGCAAACATCAAACGTTATTTCAGCGATTGAGTACCTTGTACCACCGTCGGTTTTTTGTTTTTCTGATTTATGAGTTAGATCGAAATATCTTAACACAATTTTGCAATTAAGGTTAACTTCAGCCGTTTCAGTCCCAGTAGACTACTCATACTCCCTCCCTTAGGTTAAAGTTAGAGTCCTCCCGGGTGGGGTGAGGTGTAGGTTTACGGGGGGTGAGGGGTCGGTGATGGTTTGCTCGCTTCCCAAATGAACACACGAAAGAGCACATTCCGAAAGTACTATTTTTCGAACTGCCTGATTTCCGGAAAGCAACAAAGTAATCCGACGAGATTATAATTTCAACTATCCGATCAAAATAATTGGCGAGCGCACTCCAAAGAGACAACTATCTCAAAAATAGCGCTATGCTAAAATATCTTTCAACCCGCTGTACTAAATCCGATAGTTAAGGGTTAGTTCCGGCTACGCCCAGTCTACCAAACTCTTGCCTCTTGTATCCAGCTGGCTACTTGAACAAATAAAGTTCAGAGGCGGATTTAGGATTTCAAAAAGGGAGGAGGGGGGGGGAGTGGATTTATAATATGGCTTCGAGTGTTTGATGCCTTTCAACCCACTGCGTTTTGCACACATTCTTTGCGCCTCGATTGGCTTAGCTATTTGCGGATCAGTCCTATAAAACAAATGTAAAACTTTGCCTAAACTTTAAATAAATTGAATTGAATTGAATTGAATCAATTTCTCGGGCCCTGAAGTCGTTGATTTATCAGTAAACTTACGAATACTTTGTCTGTTTTGTCGACGCTCAGTAACAAACTACTGATAACTCTTATCTTTTTGTTTTATTTTTTTCGGTAGTGTAAACCCCCCCCCCCGTATCCCCCCCTGAAGTTAAATTCGCGCCCTGATATCATTGCTTTCGACGTTAGGAGAACGCAACCCTAATCATTGGCTGCCTGTGGTGTTTATATGCGTGAAGATTCTCAATTTTGGAGGGGTTTGTACCAAATCTGCGCCATTTTGAATAAATAATCAATTTTGCCGATAAACTTGATAAACGAGATTTTTACTGGACAAACAAGATTCTCAACCCTCGTGGTGTTGAAGTTTGATGCATGCTTTGGAGTCGGTACAGTGGAGCTAATTTTTGTTCTTGTGGAGCTGATTTTTGTTCGGCAAGTTCCATTAGTTCTTTTTTCAACTTATTAATGCGATGTTTTTAAAAGTATCATAGGTACAATTTTTCAAAGCCTCATCAGAGAAGTGCGTACTACTTCTGGAGCTTGCAGAAAACCTGACGTGCGAGAACGGCTTGCACTGTCCGAGTCCACCGAATCCGTTTCCTTCATCAATTTGACTGCACAAAATAACGCTTGGTTGAACAATCCAGATGAGCTGACACTTATTTTTCGGAGGACATTAAGCCAAACTACCCACTGTGGTCACAAACCAAAGCAACCCAGTCATTGTACTTAGCGGCCATTGAGCCAAATGATCGATTTCGATCACAAAGCAAATCAAAAAAAGAATTTGAAATGTGTCAATTTTTCAACACATTATGTCGAACGCACTTTTTAATCTGAGATTACTACTAATTGTATAACATACCTTTGTGTACAGTCTCCACCACGACCAGTTCTTAACGATAACAAAGTTACGGAGGTTTCTCTGAATAATTTTTATCGCTGTATTCTGAACCTATGGGAAAAGAGCATATGGAAAACAGGGTAAGTGTTTTCGATACAGTGAGTGTTTTCGTCTTGTAAAAACATGCTGTGTTTATTTTTAACATAAAACTAAAACTACTCAAAAAGAGTGGATACGAAGAAAGAAACGAATATTGTTTATGTTTTCCTACATGTGTCTGTCTGTCTACGTTTCTGTTTGTTTGTTCGTCTGTCTTCTTATGTGTACTTTAAGCGAAATGTAAAGTTTTTGTAAACGTTTCAAATTCTGATAATAACCGTGAATAACTCCTATCAAGAACGACATGTTCTGCTAATATTAGGGAAAAGGTCAAAACAATGTACTTCCTAGGAACCCAATTTAGGGGGTGGGGTATTATGTGCCGCCACCCACCACCTCCCCCGACAAAATTGGGTTCCTCAAAAATACCATCGTTTTGACTTCTTTCCTTATGTAAACGATTCCAGATACAAGCGAGGTTAACGAGGAAAGCATGTGAAACACCTCGCCACACTTCTCCTTATTGGTTGACTATAGGTTGTGAGAACGAATAAGCTCAGATAAATTAAGACACATTTTGTCGGAGCTTGAATCAGTTGGTTAGATTTCTGACTGTCAAGGGAAGACGAAGACTGAACATTAGTGTCGGCTCGCCGGAAGATCGTGGACAGGGCCGTTGGGCTATTCTTCGGAATATTATCCAGGGGGCTTAAATCAACCCAAAAATTTGTTTGTTTGTTTGTTGGGTTTGACAAAGAAGACCGCCAACCTAGTTTAGTGTCAGTAAAATCATTTTTATTATTATTTATATTATTGTTGTTATCATTATTATTATTAATATTATTATTATTAGCATCATCATTTTTATTGTTTTGTTATTATTATTTTATTATTATTATTACTATTACTATTTTATTATTGTTATTACTTTGCCATTCTCTCCAGCTCTTCTGAATCTTGTTTGCAATAGTCATGTATCAGCTACTTCCGGCAGCTTAGAGACACAGCACGTATTACTATTATTATTCGTTTATCATTTTTATTATTATTGTTATTAATATTATCAATATTATTATTATTATCATTATCACTATTATTTTTATTTCAAAGTGAAAAAAAAATCTACTCCTAGAGAGCCGTTAAAATAGTGCCTCTCAAGTTTGGAGAATTTCTCAACTAATTTGTTAGTTTTGTAGTTCTATGACTAACAATACCTAGAAAACACTGCTCGACAATTTAATCAAACAGAGTGGACGCTGTTCTCCCCATACATTACATGGATAGACAACAAACCATCGAGTACCTGCAGCTTTTTGAACTTCTGCCTCCCAAGAAAACCTCGACAGTACGCCTGCAATCCAACTATCGTGTCAGTGGTCTTCTCATCTCGCGCATCCTCCAACTGCGCCAAGGTTCCCGCTCGGAAGAAGATCTGTCGATAAAGAAAGTTAAAATTAGCCGGCGTACAACTGCTTCAGAAACTAGTAAATACTTGCTGCTCGATGTATTACATGTGCATAGCAACGCACCACTATATCGCTAATGTACGGTTACGGTTCTATCATTTTAACAGATTTGAAAAATACTTTGCCATGTTTAGAAAGAAATCGATATTTTGTTTTTAAGTCTGTGTCAAGTACAGTTTCATAAAATATAGGAACGGATGAAACACAATGGATTATTGAAAAATTGATGTGAAAATACAACTTGGTAAAGCTTTCTTGCTAGTTTGAAGGTAGCTAAATGAATGAGAGTGTTTTCTTACACTGCCTGAGAATGTTTATTTGTTTTTTTTTTTCACCTGCCTAACTGTAACCGAAATACCGCAAATAAATAACATACGAAAAACAACTTTGCCTCGAACAAGGAAAGGAAACATGTGGTCCACTGGCCAACGCTAAACCTTTCAGTTTCAGCTGTACCGGTAAATTATCCTAACTAGAGCCAACTTTTCATTAAACAAGCTTGGGAGAAATTTACTTTTCGTCTTCAGTAAATCGCTTTGTTTTTTTCAATTCTCATTTTCTCATTACCAAAAGTCTCATTATGTACGTGTTCTGTAAGGAGAAAACAGATTTCGATAACTGACTAGATATATAAAGCTTAAAGCAACTGCTATAAAAGTCCACAAAACCACAAGTAGTTCTCTGTGTTAGTGAAAAATGCATTTTTAAAATCTGTTGTGTTGTGGTTAATGATAACACAGGCCAAAAAATCTTTCTTTACAGGTTGTTTTAGAAAGGGGCAAAAACTCTAAATATAATCAAAGGTCGAGAATCCTTTTTGACCGATTTTTGTTTTCTCACTTTTTTATTTTGCGGATACTTGGGGCTGTTGACAAAAACATCTTCTAAATTTCATGTTGAAATCTGCTTTAGTTTTCGAGTTAAATCGAAAAACGTGAATTTAGCTAAATCAGACGAGGTGTCAAAACGTTGAAAGGAACTGTCAAAACAAACTTTACCTTTTTCTCTGTGGATGATTTCGATTCTCTATAACTTGACAATCTATATCTTTTGGGTTTTTCATGCAAGGTTTCGTGCAATTTTCAACTCAAAAGTAAAATCTATAAAAATATAATAAACTAACACAAAACAGATACAATGGTGAGGAAAAAGTGGGGTAATCGGCCAAAACCAAATCAGTTCAATTGGTTTGCGAAAATTGATACGACTTGCCACTTTGAACTGCTGCATGCTATTTAGTGCCGGAGTCGATGTATAAATCACTTTTGTCAGTAATTTTTCAGAGTTCCTGATTGAAAATTGATTGAAAAATTGATTGAAAAACAATACAAGCACCAAGCTTCTTCAAAACTACAGTAAACTTGCTTTTAAAGGGTGAGTCAGCTATTTGTTGATAAAAGTTAAAAATCTTTCAAAATAAATTAATAATTGTTCAGTTTCTTGTAACTTTATATGGCAGTAGCGATTATAGCTTTTTAAAGCAGAAAATTCACGAACACTCAACCGGCAGTTGGCTTATAATTAGGGAAAATAACCGGACCCAAAATGTTTCGATGCTGTTGAGAACTTTTAACGTCGCCGAGCGAAACGATAGAACTGTTAAAATTACTTAAATCCGAAAAGACTATGAGGATGAACTATATGGATAAAACATGGTGGACCATGAGCAGGTCTAATTATCTGGATACACTGCATTAAATTTTAATGATTACTATTTGAAAACACAAATTATTTATATATTCATTACGATGTACAAACTCAAGGTTTTCCTCATCACACGGTAAAGCGACGCGACGCACTTTTGTGTTTCGTTTTTATGTCGAAACTAAAAATGTTTTGCTTCGTCCCCCCAAAGTTAACGATTCGTGGTACACACATAAAAAAAACAACCACTAAACTACACGCTTTTATTTGACCGGTCGCCATTTTTTGTTCGGGTTTCTATCCACAGTAACCTCATTCCTGTTAGAAAAACCAAACACAAAACTTGAAAAGAAAACAAAGAGTTATAAAGAAAGAGTAAAAGAAAATTTAAACAGACACTGAAATAAGGTTTGAATTTGAAAAAAAAAAAAAATGGTTGCTTTTCAAATAATTTTTTTTTTAAGTTTATCTGCGATCTCGACTGACATTTCAGAACTTGTTCCTCTGTAGGAGCTAGACTCTCGGTGATTAAAACCCTCGTTAGCACAAACCTCATTTAACTCTAACCAAATTTGATTTTTCTTGGACTTCTATAAAAGTTTACAGCAGTTCTGCCCTCGGCTATAGAAATTTCTGATTGTTTTAAAGAACCCGACAGACAAAGCACGGTTCGAAAAATAAAGCGGGAAACTATGTAACCACACTGACCTGACTCAGACCAAGCCGGTAGATTCTCCTGTCCAACTCCAGATGTTCTAGTAACGTCTCCACAGCCTGATCCATCCAAAACACAACCAGCGGGCCGATGAGAAAAATTATTAAAATCATCATCAAATTTACACCCAGACCCTCCCTCTACCAATCATTACAACGACAATTGTCAAAATCACGATCGAATCTACCTAACTTCACCCCTTTTTCTCCCTCTCCTAAATCTTTCCCTGTTTACAGTCTCTCCCTCTCCTAAATCTTTCCGTTTACAGTCTCTCCCTCTCCTAAATCTTTCCCTGTTTACAGACTCTCCCTCTCCTAAATCTTTCCCTGTTTACAGTCTCTCCCTGCTCTAATACACTAAAAAGCATGAAACTAGTCAAAACTGCCGTGTGTACAAAAAAATCTGCAAGCATCTTTTTTTTTTTCGTTACTTTTTTTACCCAACATGTAAGTCCCACAAAGCCAGTTGATACAACACCTGATTGTTTTACCACACTTGTCTAGAGTCTGTCCATAACTTGATTGTTATACCTTTTTCTCATCGAGGACTGGACCCGTGTTCCTCGTCTGGACAGGCGCCAAGATGTCAAAGCGTCTCCTGAACTCTCCAAACGTCATGTGCTCAGGATAACCTTTGTAAAGGAGAATACGGTTCATTTTATATAATCAAAGTAAACAGGCTTGGGAGCTAGTTCATGAAAGCTTACTTGGGGGAGAAGAGGAAATCCTGGGAGATGTGGAAAAATGGGTAGAAGAGAACAATCCACAGATCTTTAAGGATAAAGGCTGAGAAGATTAGAAAACGGCTAATGGGGGAAGTAGGGTAAATAGAGTTTGGTTAAGGGTGTCCAGATAACAAAAAAACGGTCTTATTTTGAAAGCTGTAACGTATCACGATGAGAAATTCTGATAGTTACGAATCTCGAACTCAATTTCACGTCAGCCCGGCCCTTTTTTTAAACCAATAACGGGTTACGAAATAATCCTTCATCACACTGTATAGTGTACACTTAAATTTTTTTTTTCTCAAAGACATTAGCTCTGTAAAGCTACTCTTAAATTCGAGTATAAATAAAGTTTATGTATGTACTGTAAATAAGGAGGAACGGTGCCCTAACCTTGACGGTGTATTCGAACTGCATCCAGCATCTCACCAGCGCGTAGCTGCTGTCTGACCATAGGCACGTCCATGTGGGCTGCAATCTGAGCGGCTTTTGTGGCGGAGATCGGATCGTTACTGTCATATTGGCCAGCGGCTGCTGCTGGCAGAATACAGCGCACGAAGTTGACCTGGGTCTTACGGATCAGCTCGAGAATTGTGTCCTAAAGGTAACAAGAACAGCATTACAAAAGCCATGTTGGTCTGACAGTTTTAAAATCTTTGGGCATTCGGTTAAGGTCAACTTGAAAGAACATATTTTCATTTGATAATATCATATAGCATATGACTATTGGGCATATCGAGCTAGCAGACGCAAGACGTGTGTCCAGCGGGAATAGACAAGAACTTATCCTGTGACTCGGCTCCCCATGTGAGTCTCTGTAGCTCAGTGGGTAGAGCATCTGACCGGTAATCAGAGGGTTGCGGGTTCGATTGCCGTCAGTGACTCAGAATTTTTTCTGATCACTCAAACTTGAGAAGCGGTTTCCTTCATTCTTTACAACACCAAGTTGCAAAACTTCTACATTAATCATTTGATAATACCAGATAACATATTTTCAATACCGTTCGCAGGAATGTGGACACCATTGATTCGAAGGACAACTGGTCGAGGTTGTAATTCTCGAGGCTTACTACATAAAGAATTCTAAACCAACAATAAACGAAGGCCTAAAAGCCTCCAGAGACCTAGAGCAATTCTGAGACGCAAATATAAATACTGGCAGCGCTTGTAAGTTATTTTCAACATGACTATGACTTGAAATAAAGTTGAAATATTGTTGTACAAGTTCAAAACTCGTCTCTTGGTCCAAAAGTTGGATTTATTGAACGATGTTTTGTTTTCTCGGGCTAGTTATAATGACAGCATTACAAGGGACTCGGCTTTGAAAACTTGAACACGAACGTAATCAACCTTGCTTGATGCACACTCAGGGTGCACACCAAAAATGAGAAATGAAATTCAATGAATTTTTTATGACCAAATGCTGTTTTCCATGGCCGAGAAATACCGAGAACCCAAAAAACCCGATCCAACAAAACAAATTACTGACACTTTAATTCAACTTAAAGTAAAAAAAGTGAAGTGGTGCCCGAAGGCACATTAATGCTCAATCATTAGTTTACACCCTTCAGACTGAAAGCATTTACAGATGCAATTGGCAGCCGCTTCAAAGCGATAAATGTATGCTGTGCCAATACTCAATTTACCGACCCCGGAAGGATGGAAAGCTGAGTGGCCTTTAGCGGGAAAGAAGGTCGCCCAAATATTCAAACCTCGACCAGGCCGGGGATCGAACCGGGGACCCCAGGATTGGGAGGCAGAGATCTTACCACTGTGCCAACCCCTCGTCCTAATTATACCTTCTGAATACTGAAAGACAGAGCAATTTGCTAACACAAATCCATTCTATAGTTTACAAATTTAACAGCACTAGTGTTCTCAATAAAAATGAGAACCAGTAACAGAATCAGTCCATGACTTTTCCAGACCTGGAAAATGCGTTTTTAAGTTCCATGACATTTCATGACCGTGTGAACCCTAACACTGTCTCAACATTAGCGTATAAAAACCTTACGTTTTACAAATCTGTTGAATAAAATTGTCAGCGACTAATAGGGTTGTTAAACACGAGGTTCCAGTATAAAAGGGCTGAGCCCAGGGGTTTCACACGTTCAGTTGCCAATCACCCGCCGTCGAGTTAACATCTATAACTGTCTGTGCATTCTGCCGGCTGTGGCACGCTTTTTGATTCGCGTTTTATTTGCATTTAGATTAGTTTTGCAATTTCAAAATTAAGCAAACATTCTACAGATGTGTATAGCTCATTCTTGCTTCTGAGCCTTGCCATGACGGTATTCGGCTGATATTAGCTTTATTAGTGTTACAACTGTGAATTTAATTTTAATTCCTGAAGCGAAGTTTCACCGAATAAAATAACGAAAAAATGCGGGCCTCGACCGACGTTGTTTGTCTAATTTGGTCTCGCGAAGCACGCGAGAATTTCGAATTGCTATGGCGGTAAATTTGGTATATCTTAGTTCTTATCAGCAGCCTTTTACGACGTACGCCTACCAGTAGAACGATATTATGCCAATGACTTCATTTACTATTGAAAATATGAACCTTGTTCACGATTATGGTGTTAATGACCTCGAATTGTTGAAACTGGGTTTTTTTTCTTTCATCAATGGCCGCCATTACATTTCAAAATTTATTCAAATTTAATGAAAAGGGTCGAAAAAGGGGCGGGCCTAACCCTTTTATACGGGAACCTCGTGTTTAAGGTCCTTAACTGGGTTCTTATTTTGTTCAGGAGACAAGTCTGTACAATACCAACGTGAACCCTTTTCAGCCTCAAATACGTTAACTTATGTTTCGTAAAATTCTCCCAACAAGAGCCAATACTTTTCATGTCACCAGTTTATGAGAATTTTACTTTTCGTCTTCATAAGTTTGATATATTTGATCAACTTCGCTTTCCTCACTGTAAAAGAACTTATTTTGTAGGAGTTATGTAAGGGAAAGTTAGATGGTGATAAACTGTGGCCGAAAGGGTTAACTTACCACTTGGTAAATCAGCTGCAAACATTGCGAGTTTTTCTTTATAGCTGTCGGCATGGTGAGTTGAGCTTTTCTGAAGCTTCTTGATCTCAAGATCCCCTCGGTAGCCGAGCGATGACCCTGGTACATGCTAGAGACACATGACCTGCAACAACGAGAAGATACGAAGGTTGACCTTCCTTTTTAACTATTATTTAAAAATGAAAGATACCACAACAAACCACCGTCAAGTAGGCGTCACCCGAAAGTAACGCCAACATGGTCTCCAGGAAGTAACTTCACTCTCTTAGGCGGGGGATGAGGGGTTAAAACACGTACTACGGGGAAGTCCTTCGCGATATCATTTAATATACAGTCGACTCCCAGTGTCATTAAACCCATTTTGGTTCGAATTCGGGTGAGGTTGGTATTAGCGAGGATGCGAGTTATGGGGAGTTCATTGTACTGTTCTGTACGCCGGAATTAAATTGAGAACATTGCTACGCAAACAGAGCTTTGTTTATCACATTTCTCCAGTCGAATATTTTCTTTCCCGAAGTATTTTACTGTTTTTCAGTGATATAATTTGTGATTTCAAATAAAAACAAAAGAGCTTCACAAATACTAAAACAACTTAACTTCGCCCACTTAACTTGTAGTACGCAATTCCCAAATTTGGATGTGCTCTCAGTTGTGGAATGAAAACCAGCTGCACGCGAGGGGGAGGGGTGGCCTTTACTTTTTTATCCATCAAAAACACACCCTAACTCCTTACCCTTAGCTTGAAATAAGTGCTAGGATTAGCAATTGCTAGCTAGGCACTCAATAAACTGAAGCTAAAAAACTGGTTTTACGTTCTCGAGAAACACGTTTACACTCATTCGTTACCCAGCCAGCAGAAAATCACACAAGATGCATAGATAATAGTTTAATCCTCACCTGGTAGATTCGGTGAGTATCCCGTGGACCTGTTTGACGGAGGCGTGTTCCCTGGCCAGTCGGAGCCACCCTTTAGCGTTATACTGGATAGGAAGGGTTCCCTGGCAGTGCTGGATGATAAATGTATCCTTCTGTGGACCTTGCTTCACCCACGACTCCTCTGCAAAAAACAAACAAATTACAAATACAGCCTGACCATCTACGACTACAATCACTAAAACAAAACAAAAACCTTGGTTTAAAGCAGCTCCAGGGGACTGGAAAATTGTTTGTTATATTTTTTTTGTCCCAACCAAAGGTATTCGCTATATCGGAGTATTTCGTTATACATTTTCTTGAAACTGGGACAAAAAAAATATTTAACAATTTTTCCAAGATTGTAAATAAATCATCTCATATCCAACAAGCGCGAATGGAATATTTGTTTTATTAAACTTAATTAGTTTCCTAAACTCTTCCATACTTAAAGTAACAGCTAAATTTTATTCAGAACCTATTTTTTGGCTTTGCAAACACTACAGTCAGTTTCCATATTTGGTGAACTCCGAATATGGCTGACAACCGAGATTGAATGAACCAATCAGAACGCGCGAACCGCAATATTCGAGATTGAAAATTTAATAAAGTTCGTTATACCGAGGTGTTCGTTATAGAGGTTCCAGATACCGAGGTTACACTGTACCTTACTATAGGAAACTAACAACGCATGGTAAAAACTGTTTCGCGCTATTCAGATTTGACGCTATTTAGATTTGTTTATTCTGTAATCAACCTGCCGTGAAATTAAAACCGAGTGGAGACTGAAACTAGACGTACATCCCGAATTCCGACCCGTGTATGACAAGAAGTTATTTGCAGCGAAAACTCAAGTTTTGTGTCTGAAAATCGGTTATCAATTTACAAGATTATTCTGTTTATAACTGCATATAGCCGACAGAATTGTAAGTAAACAGTTGTTTGACGTTTTTGTTAATGATGTAAGCCAAGTTTATAATTCAAGATGTATAATTTCGATCATCAATTGACAAAAAAACTTCAAGAAGACTTTGAGAAAATACATGTTTATCGACTCGGATGCAACTTGTGAAGCACAAAAGAGTTCGTGATTAAACCTGTTACTTCAATACTTGTACAAAAATACAGCTGTGTGCGGTTATAGATTAGTCTTGCCCGGTGGCCTTCAAAACACAGTAGTTCCCACACGAGGAGCAAAACAACACGAAAAAAAAACATGCAATGAAACTAACATGAACTTTCGTAACAGTTACCGGTATATTTATGTAAAATTGCGAACCAATTGATTTGAGATAATTAGTTTTACAGGACTTTACAATTTTTGCAAGGAATAACAACATTCAAGCTTTGAGTTCTAATTACAAAAGTATTTACAGGGGTAGAAATTCTGAAGAAAAAATTGACAAGTAAGCTAGCGCTGCACTGATAGGTCAAAAGAAATATTAGCGTCAATTTTGAATGTGCCATGGGCTGAAATAGTAATGATGGAGTGGACACAGGAATGACAGTCAGAGTAAACAAAAACTGTTGAATAACCTGTGTAATACACTCACAAAAATTACAATACGTAACACTAACAAGAGTTTTTTTTAAATCAGTCGAAGCAGTTTCTTGTAATACCAAATTCTTATAACAGGGAGGCACATGAGTGTCTTCAATTACATGAAACAAAACACGAACTGACAGATATTGTGCAGAGAGCATCACGCGACCACAACCCTTCCCCCTCTCAGTATACTTTTGTAACCGTGCCAAACTAAGGCCAGCCAGCCCATGGGCGGATACACAGGGGATTGATCGGGTTGGTTTCCACCCCCCCCCCCCCCCCATTTTTTTACATTACTGAAAAAAAAATAAAACAAAAAGATAGGATTTATCAATAATTTGTCAATAAGCGTCACTAACACATGAGAATAGTCGTTGAGGCACTCAACACTCGAAGCCATATTCGGATTGTACGCGTTTATAGCCATCATACTGAATGAAATCTGCGAGCCATCGTATGACGATAAATTCTATCCGAATGACGAGGAATGAAGCTTAAACGCTAAAACTCTGGCAAATGGACTAAGATACGCTATGAAGAACTTTGGACACATCTTGAATTTTGTATGTGCGAAGGAGGTTTTACAGCCGAGTTGTCTCTTCTCTTCAAGTTAGCCTTGTATAGACGTATATTTCATAAAGATTGAAACTGTTATCACCTCATTTACGATGGCATTCGCGCTGAAATTGAGGTGAATATCCACCTTCCTTTTTTAAATCCTGTACCTGCCCCTGCAGCCAGTTGGTCTATTACACCAAATGCGAACTAACACGTATCGAGCAGGGACGGCATCACACGACTTCGTTCACTCGGAAAATAGGTCGAACAAAAAGCAGGAAAGACCAACAAAGCAAGAAGTTTTACTTACTCTCACTGACGTGGTGGACGTAAAGTCTGGCCAGGAAACTGCTGTCATTGGCACCAGGAAATATGGACTCTTCATCCAAGATCCACAGCAGCCCCTTCTGCTCGTTCTTCAGGTCCAGGGTTGAGCCGCGAGTCTAAAATGTCAAGCAACATGTAGCTGAGTTATTTTCTAAAGCCACAACGGGTTACAACCAATTCACCCAATGTCTTTCATTCTACCCTCTTTTTGACAAAATGCAAAGAGGATTTGTCCAGAACAATAACCGCTTTATGAATTCTTAATTTCCAAAGACCTCCGTTTAAAACCATTTACACAAAAATGAGAACTCTATATTTTCAAATAACTTCACTATTGGAAACGCTTTCCAAAGTTTTACAAGTTTTAGGTTGAACAAGGAGAAAAAACGATATCATTTCTCTGTTTTCGAACAAATGTGCACCACAAAACCTTAGTCGGAACCCACACAACGGAATAAACTCACCACGCCTTGTGCAGCTTTGTCAAAAACAGACACAACTGGATCTGGAGAGGTTGCTACTGTCTCGAAGCTGCATTCAATGTTTTCCTGAAAATGAGCAGTCAATATTTAATTCCTATTTACCAATAAACAAGTCTTAGCAGAATGGTAATGCTCAGAGTAAAAAGTAACTCACTGGTTTCGCATGTCAAAATTCAAACAGAATAGATAAACAAAGAAGCAAGAAGGTGTTTTTTAAACTACCATTGTTTTCAAAATACGGCGATACAAGCAACATTTTTGCCAACTTGTAACACAGAACTTCTCGTCAAAATACATTGCGGACAACACTCTTTCTTCTAATACGATCGCTTGAAAGCTGAAAAATTTATTCCGAAGCACTAAAGTTGGTGGGGAACTATTCTGGTGGCACTATTTTCGGAATTAAACAGACAGGTAAACCACAGGATTTTAATTTAGGACTTCGTGACTTTTTTGTGTCTTACTTCGAAACTCTGTAGAAAAATCTAAAAGTTTCCTCCCAGACGGAATTGACCTGGACAAGTCCAGGGAGAGATATTTTGAACAGTTTACTTTTTATCAAATGCTGTAAAAGTGATATTCTTAAGCTTAAAACCAAACTTTGTGTCTTGCTCTCTACTTCTCTTGCTCATTATTGTAGACTTTGATTAGTGTATACTCGTAAATTAGTTTCCTGGACCCCTTCTACAACTCATATTTCATTGTACTATGCTGTACAAGCCGCAGGGAACAACACAGTTAAGAGTAACGCATGTTCTTTTGCACTGGTTTTTTACTGACAAAAACAATTTAGACACAAATTCAATTCACGAGAAGAATAATCTACGACACTTAAAAGGCGAAATTTCGACAACCAAAAGCAAAATACCACAAACTTCCTCGATTTTTTCTGCTTTACTTTTTACTCCAGACACCATGACAACCTACGCTTGGTCAAAGACGAGCAGCTTTAACCAAACCCTAACAGTACTGCACTGTTTGCTCACCTGTTTGTATCGCTCCATCTGGGCTGTGAAAACAGTATGATGAAAAAACTTCTGCAGCCGCTCATTCTCGTAGTTGTGGCAAAGTTCTTCAAATATGGCGCCGGTATTTCTACCAGTGGAAGCTGGGTTTTGGAACCCAGGTGAGTCCAGTAAATGCATGGTTGTGACACTGTGAATACTGCACTGCAGTGCTCTGATAACAAACAAAAACAAACAAACAATTTAAAGTAAAACCATTTCAAATGACACTGAGACCAAGTAACTATTGTGAGTTTGAGCCCTGGTCAGACCATTGTGGCTTTATTTCTTGCAGAAAGCCGAGGTTGTTTAACCCTTACAGCCCCAGCCAGTTTATCAACATCTAACTTCTCCATACATAACTCATACACAGTGAGTCATATTGTAACGAGAAAATTGAATTTGATCAAACAGACATTTACTGAGATGAAGAGTAAAATTCTCCTAAACTGGTAAAAGGAAAAGTATGAGTTCAGGTAAGGAGAATAACTACCAATTGGCATATTTGACTGTTTCATGTTTCAAAAGTTGGTGCATTTATGACTACCATAAGCACTCTGATACAGGGTTCCTGCAGCTAACATCTGATCAAATTGAAGACCTTCTAAAAACTTTTTTAAGACCTTCCATAAAAATAAACATTCAAGACCAACAGACCAATATCACAGGCACATGTACAGAGAGGGGGGCTTATTAGAGAGTGGGGCTTATTAAACAGGGTTGCTTATTACAGAGGGGGGCTTATTACAGAGGGGGGCTTATTAAAGAGGGTGGCTTCTTAGAGAGGTTACGCATTATCTGGT
>JAOBAT010100879.1:0-15912 GCA_026413305.1 Hydrozoanthus tunicans
CTCTAGGAACTGAGGTGACTGTTAGCCTTTTCCAAAGGCAAACTTTCTAATAAAATTGAGCATTTTTCATCGATTCGTGACAGTTCAAATTAAAAATTTATGCTCTGTTACTCGCTTGATGGCAGATGACGCATAACGTACGTGTAAGGAGAATTTGAATGTTGATATTACATCGCACGTCTCTTTGCCTTTTCATAATTGTTTGTTATTTTATAAAAGCAATAAAACACATTTTCCGTGCTGTGTATTTATTGCACAATGGGGGAATGTTGGGAGAATTGATAAAAAATTTGAAAGTCACAAGCCGTCCGCAGCGAGTGACTTTCAAGTTTTTTATCTATTCGACCAACATTCCCCCCAAGTGCAATAAATACGCAGCACGGAAAATGCGTTTTATTGCTTAAGAAAAAATGTCAGTTGACATAGCAACAACGATTGCACATGTTGAAAAGCTATTACTGCCACAGAAATTGATTCTAAGAGCAAAATAGCATGTTTAATGTTTATAATTACAGCAGACTTACTTACAAGATCGAAGCACTGGTTGTCCTTTATGTTTTTTAGCGAAATGAAATATTGATTACTGTGCATTCATTTGAACATTTCAAATTTTAGCTGAGACTTTATTGGTCGTCAGAAAATTATAACAGATAACTGTTGTTTATTTTAAATTGTGGACAGATTGTAAAAATATTGTCTTAAAAAGATATTATTTTTCACCATAAACTGTTATTCCACCCTGTACTACTAGATGTTTCCACCCAATATTATTATCCTGCCCTATGCTATGTACTACTAAGTTTTTCATAAATTGTCTATCCTATACTACTATTTTGCTCTGTATGCTTATTCAGGAGTTAAGTTCTGAACTTTTTGGTCTAATCATTTGTTCAACCAGATTTTGATGGGTAAGACCAGCAGATCTATATGTGAAAATGAAACTAAAGTTCTGCAGAGTGGAAAGTTGTCTTAAAGATAATTTCAAACTAGTACACAGTACCACTTGAAAGTATTGACCCATTGGGAGGCGGTCAAACTGCATCCGCTGCCATTTAGTTTTTTGTGGTATCACCGCGGTCGACCGAAAGCCGCAACTGCTTTGTTGAACTTCATATCGGTGATAATCTCTGAGGAGTTAACCCAACACTAGGCTATGGTTGGGTCTAATCACAACAAACAACACATTTTAGTGATAAAAGCAACATCAACTACAGTTGTTCTGTTTTTAAAATCTTCTGTGTTCATAATCATAGATTAATCAATCTTGTTGCCTTTTCTGGATTCATATGTTTGTAGCAGAAAAAATTATACCGTATAGTTCTATTAGTGGATTTATATACTTCCAATTACATACATTAACTTTATATCGATCGACCAAAATAATTGTCTTGCTTTTCTGGCATTATACATTTGTAGCAAAGAAAGCCAACCTTAAAACTCACAATTCTGTTTCTCTGTCTGTTTCCCTATGCCTTCCTAAAACTCCCCTTTCGTAAATTATAGATTTTTCATAACACAAGGACTCACCCACGGCCTATACGACATGACTTGTCATTAGTGGACATTCTAGCAAAGCTAAAGCTTACTGGGCTAAAAAAGTTTGAGTTATTTGTCATATGTGTGCTGTTGAAGATATTCTGCAAATTACAGATATTTCACAACACAATGACTCACCTGCGGTCTATTAATGGACAGTCTAGATAAGGCTTATCGCCATACCGGGCTAAAGTAGTTTGTTGAGTTGTTTGTCGTATGTGTGTCACTGAAGACATTCTGCAAATTACAGATATTTCATAACATGAGTCAAACGCGGTCTGTTTTGACTTGTCATTAATGGACATTCACCGGGCTGAAAATAGTTGGTTATGTAGAAGTGCATGTTCAAGGACTGTCAAATGTTGTCTCAAATTGTATATTTCACTTCTATTCTATTCTTAGCAAGGAAACAAGTTTGAAATCATTCTTGCGATCATTTACTGCGAAAACCTTGAAAGGTTTGGGGAACACAAGTTATCTATCAGAAGAAAAACATCTTAAATTCAAATTCTTGATCTTAATAAATGAATCTCAACTGAACTAATTAATTCGAAATCGCTGCTACATTTTGCAAAAGCTTAATTGTGTTCTGGTAGAAGAAATCAAGGTGCTTACGAAGTCACTGCAATGTTAACAAAAAAAAGAAAAAGTTTGTTGTGTTAGTGTTTGTTGTATGCATGCCACTGAAGGCATTCTGCAGCCGTCTTTTAAAACTTTCTTTGAATCAGGCTCATTTTGTTTCGTTACATTTTCCTGAATACAGTATAAAGCCGCCTCAGCCTTCAACCTTTAAAATTATCGTTTGTAGCAAAAATTGTAAAAAAAAACATTTGTGTGTTCTTAAAACATTTTAAGGAAAATGTTACTGTAAGCCAAAGAAGTTGTATAATATTTTAACAGCCAATCAACTTCAGTTTCCAAAACCCATTCTAATGTTTGCACTAACAGACAAGCTATTGAGGAGTTTGTTGTTCCTCAATCTTTTCAGCTAGAGAATAAGAACTTTAAAGGGTTCCATTTAGAATACAGAAAACACCAAAACCAAACTTCTTTGGGTTTGATCATTTGATGTCTAGTTTTAAAACAAACTACCTGTGAGTCATTAATTAGCCACATGACGAAACAACATGACTCTGCGTTTGAGCCATGAGTTAACTGAACCTGCTGTTAATATTTTTTGATGCTGTTTTTATTTTTCAATTCTTGTGTACTTTAGAAACATCAGTGAACCTACATGATAAAAAAGACAAACAGATTTGACTCTTTCAATTCGGTGTAAAAAAGTTTATTCTTCAAAAATCCAAAATATAATTCTCTAGAAATTTGCTGCCATGTTTGTTTTTGCACTATCTCCCAAAAGAACACAGTACAGACTCAACTCTGTCGACTTTGGTGTGCAACCATAACACGACAAATACCAAAGCCATGAACTATTTCTTAAACCGCTTTCATTCAAGAAACACCATTCACTAACATCTTAAGACTTTAAATGTTGTGCACAACAGAAATGCTCTTTCATTAAAATGAAACTCCTTAAATATGATAGTGGGAAATATTTTTAGACATCCAAAAAGACATGAACTTGTGCGAGTACAATTTTCCAAGATTATGAGGGAACAACCAGATGCAGTGGAATGGCTGTTTAAGATGTAGCCTGTGAACAGGCTCTTCGACGAAACTAGTTGGGAAGGGGACTGGGGAGAGGGGAGGGGAAGAAGAGCCTGTGGACATTCCTTTCAAAACACTCTCGTGAGTGATTCAACCTTATAGCTTGAGTTTTAACTTGCAAGGCTAGTAACGCGGATCCAGCATGGATTCATGTTTAAAGATAGAAACGTTAATATTTAAATTTGCCAAGTGGCATTCTTTAAACTAAACGCGAAATAGCCAAGTATAAGTACAGAAAATTAGTTTTCCGTTAAAATACTAGTTAATATTTAATGTATTAATTTCTTTACTTGTAATGTGCATCCGTTTCTGGATCCTGTTGACTTCTTCTGTACTTGTACTTGGCTATGTTGCGTTTAGTTGAAAGAATGCCGCTTGGCAAATTTAAATATTAATGTCACCCACGTTAGCATATCCTACACGTCATTAGATTGCTCTGTTGCCAGCAGGGTTGTCTCGATGGTGTAGTGGTATCACATTCAGACATGAAACCGAGGGACATGGGTTCGATTCCTGCTCAAGGCATAACATTTTTTTCCGAAGAAGTTTTCCGTTAAATTACTAGTCTTTATTTAATGTATTAATTTCTTTACTTGTAATGTGCATCCATTTTTTGATCTGGTTGACTTCTTTAAATTATTGGAGAAATTCACAGAAACACATAAAATTACTCTCGGCTATAATTATGCTATTTAGTGGGCCACGTTTTATTAATAAAATCGTTTAAAACTGGTCAGGTCAACAAATTTGTGTCTCCGTGAAAAGGTTGTCGAAGTCGCCTACTACAAAGCTTGGGTTTGCGATTTCACAGAAATCACGTGTAAGAAGAAGGCAGGTTTGGCCATATGAAGTATTGCACTTTACGAAAAAATATAATGTAGTTGTGTCGAATATTAATTTTCAAACTACGTTAACTCCAAACACTTTGAAATCGACTTGATCTTTCCTCAGATACATTATCGGGCAAACTATTTTGTGGTTTTCTTTCTGGAAGTCTTTCGTTACATTACGAATTAATGTCAGAACAAATTAGGCAAAAAGTTCGATCAGCAAGCCCTATCTTAGAGAGAAGAAACTACGGTACGATTTCTGAACGAAACTGTAAATGGCGTTAAGGCAGTAGCTGTTGTCAGTTTGAAAACAGACCTCGCGTATTATTCAGGGGAACTACGCAACAACACAACAAATAAATCTTTCTACAGAATGTTTCTAAGTTCTACCAGACAAAAGGAGCCAGCAGGAAGAAGCTGCTGAATTTTGTATAGTGTGTGAAGGACATGATAAACAAATCAAGAGCAGCATTGTTCACGGCTATACTTTCTTGCCTTCCAAAAATTTCTAAAATAACCATCATTTAACCCAATAGCCAGAGCATTTATGCCAAGTGATTTCAAATGTTTGGTCTGGTCCTTCATTAAGGCAACAAGCGGGAAAATGACGACAACAGTTGACTTTTCTCAACCGTAAACCTTGCCAAACATCCGAGGGAGCAGTTGATAAATGAGGTTAGTGCTCCTGCCAAAACCAGCTAGAAGAATCGCAAATACATCATGTATCAAATATCTTTGGAACACAGAATCCAAATCCTCCGTAGCCATAACTCATAAGTGAAGAAGCGGGTGGTGAGAAATCATGTCACGCCTGTCATCAATCGGTGAACGGACCAATCAGTGACGGATACCAGAATCTGGTATCTTGAAACAGTGTTTTGAAAGGAATGTCCACAGGCTCTTCTTCCCTTCCCCTCTCCCCAGTCCCCTTCCCAACTAGTTTCGCCGAAGAGCCTGTTCACAGGCTATTTAAGATGTTGATGGTATGACCACATGCTTCTGGTTTAACTCATTTATTTACACTCTGTCCCGGATTTCCAGAAGTTGAACTCTCGTTTTTTTGTCAATAAAGTTGCTTTTTTGAATGTCTTGAAAATAAGTAGCATGAACCAAATGATCTTGTTGGTTACTGTTGCTTTTTTGTGTTGTTTACAATTATTTATACATTCTGTGTTACATCTCTTACATGGAGTACAATGAAAATAATCATATCCTTGCCGTGACCTGCTGTTTGGAATAACATTGCCCTTTTGGATATAGAATTGAATCAGTGGGCATTTAAATGAATATATATTAGAGATGAATAAAGTTTTTTTAAAAAAAAAACAGTGAGATGATAAGTGTTGAGTTAACCTTGTGAATTAAATGTTAAGTGGTTATCACATAAAACATTCATTTTACAGATGTGGGGAATTAAAGACAGACCATTTTTATATTTATTTCATTAACAACACTCAAGGCCATTTATTTTAAAGTTGCACTTGTGAAGTTTCAATGGAGCAAAAGGGTGGCATGATTCATTAGACTCACACTTTGTTATTTTTTGCACTCTTGCTGGCAATAGATGCTATATGCGGATTGTTCTCTGCACAGCAGCAAGCTTTACAGCACAGCAGTAGCCCATTTGCGGTCAGGACTGACAACTGGAAAGTTTTTCAATTGTCTCAACCAAAAGCCCATCTTGTTTAAAAACATTGTATTTAGGAAACATACTAAGATTGAAAATGTCTATTGTGATTGTCAATGCTCAAAATTAAATTTCATTCTAAAGCTCAAATGAGCGGACAACATAACTGGTCACCGACAGATTCAACCTTTCAATGCTTGATTCTGACCGTACTTTCTTTTGACCAGCTGTTATTTCGAGCCCTGCTGCTGCTCATATAACACAAAAACGCTTGAAAAGATAAGTTTACAAAGGAAGTCAAAAAGTGGTAGGAAAGAGATTATGAACTGCACTCTTAACTTCATCAAAAACTGGCTGTGGTACTCAATAAAACAAGATGTTCTGCAGAGGGCAATGTTGCATTGTTTGCACTTAAAACATGCTTTTACCTGGTAGCCTTAACAAATTTATTTTTCAGATTTTCTAGTGAATATGTTGCTTTTTTCAATGAAAATCATCCATTTAAGTTCTTTTTGGGCATGACTCAAAATTTAACATGCTTTCTTTTTTTACTGCCTCAGATACCTTTGACAATATACAATTTTACAACACTGACATTGAAAGCAAACCAAAAAACATATTGACACCAACAGCAAGACAGTTTTCTGGCCTAATAATACAAATGCAACTGACCAGCCTAATCAACACCTCCCATTTTAAATGTGTAAAGATCTGAAACAAAAGGCTTCTCAATATGGATTATCTCACCTTTTCTTTGTAAAACATGTGTTGCAACTTCTGGTGAACATATCCTTATCCTGTGAGAGCATGCTCTGTCATGTTCACTTCCTTGATAAATCAACATCTTTCCAACATAACCATTTTCCAAATCAGCTGCCACATCCACAGAAATGATTTGCCCGGGATAATAAGCATGTTTAATGTTATTGATGTTATGATCATGCTTTAGATCAGTCATCAGGCTTGATAAACTTTCATGTTGCATTAATAATGTTAAGTTGCAATTCAAATAACCCATTCTTCCTTTCTTTTCTTTATGATGTCTGCTTTGTAAATTATTTATTACATCCATTTTGAAATCACAATCAAATCATACACTCTGATTGGCTCACAGCAGTGTGATTACATCCAAAATGGTACCATTTTTAACTCTAAATCGCATCTGTTTTTCAGCCAGTCACAAACAAGCATCAAAATAAATTAACCAATGACATTTCAGAACTACACTTCAGCAAATCAGACAGCAAAAACAGAGACAAAAATAAACTCAATTCTGGGGCTTTGTTGCCCAAATTCCACTTTTTATTTTAAAAAAGGATGAATTTAACTACTTACAGTTTCAAAACAATGATGGCCAGCTTGTAGAGGAACAGCTATTTTAAGCCAAAGTTCCTGAGAAATTTGTCAATTTTCATGAAGTATTCTGTCAATTTTGAGGCCAATTTTGTCATTTTTTTTCTCAATCCTTATTCATGCTGTTTGCATAACTTACACCTTGCTTCATATAATGCCCTAGTTCATTGATGGTGTCTCATTTTTGTCCTCCTTAGACTATGAGCAGTCCCTATTTTTTCCTCGTTAGGGTGGCATAGCCAGTAAAACGATAGCACAGAAGTAAGAGAATTGGAACTAAGACAGAAAGTAACAAGGAAGGGGGGAGGGGGTGGGAGAGAGAAAAATAATGACTAGAGACAAACTGTCGAAAAATATCTGCCCCCACTCTTGCCCTAATTCATTTCTTAATCAAATTTAAATAACCGATATCTAATCAAATTCTAAATCTTAAGCAGCTGTCACTAAATGGAACTCTCTGTTTGTGTTAGAAGAGAAAAACATTGCAGTGTTCAGGAAGATTAGTGAGATAATCTCAGTACTAAGAAATGATGCAGTTCTAAAACTCAAGAGTCAATTCGGCCAATAACTTTTGCCGCTGCTTCAATTACAAGTTTTTTACATTTTTAACGGTTGAATTCAGCAGAATGTAAGGCAGCCGAAGCATCAATCACAACAGAAAATGTTTTTGCAGAACCAAATCTGACAAAAATTTTTGTCAAAACCTTCTGTCAGATTTCTGGCCATTAAAATTTCTTTTTGGGCATGCTTATGAATGTTTGTTTCAAACCTTGAATATTTGCTACTGTATCTGTTACAAGAAAGACCAAAAACGTTTCAGAATATGTAAGTGCTTCTTGTGCTATTAAAATCCGCAATATAACAGCTTAGCATTATTATTTGAATGTTCGCATAAATGAGATATATGTTGAAAACTACATGCCCGGATTGTTTGGATTAAAAGTGGAAGTTGTCATACTCTTCCCAAGAATCAAAACCAATGTTAAAGTCAAATATCCTTTATTTTAGGCAAAAATAGAATAGCATCCAAAGGTTTGGTTTACAGCACAGAGGACTGAGAGGACATTATTTAAAAAAAACTGATATTTACCATTGAGATGTTTGGAAGTTTGTATTATCCCTAAATAATCTTACTGTATACCAGTTGATAACTATTTTCACAAATCATAAGATACTTTTGTGAGAAGAAGTAGGATGGGAAGCTAGTACATTACTTAAGCACATAAATAAAGGCTTATAGCATGCTCTTGAAATTGCACTCTCTATAAACCATATACATTTAAAAAACACACTGAGCTTAGCAGAGGAGTTATCTCTCCTATATAAACAAGGTTGTTGACATAGAAATAACTAAAGAAATACATGTGCTTTAAAATCCAATCAATAGATGATAGTTGCTACCCAGGAATCCTGCAGTTGCTCCTGCAAATACAACTTCAAACTCTTTTTTTGTTTTTGATGCAATTTGACAGCTGATGCATCATAATTTGGCAAGCCACTAAGCTCTCCAGCGCTGAAAAACTACAACTTTCAACATGCAATTTTGTTGTTTTTCCTAATCCTGTAGGAAGAATGTAAAATAAATTGAGTCCTCAAAGCAAAGTGCCCATCATGTTTTTCAGTTCTTTAAAAGACATTCACCATACTGGTTGACTCGTTGTGACATTTCACCGCCCACTAGGTTACTCCATTGCTTGGCTAACTGGCAGATTTTTTTTCAACAGCTTGTCTGTAGTCCCTATTTTGTATCTCTTTCCCACTTCATGTTTGTTGTTGTTCCAGTTCTCCCATGTTTGCGACCTTGTTTTACCGGCTTCAATAAACTAAAAAGGAAAAATAAGGTTTGCTCATAGTCTATGCCCTCCTACATCAAGGTAGCAATTTGGCCTATACATTTACTATTAAATCTTATTTCTGAATTCACCATTTGGGTTTTTAGCCTCACTCGGGACTCTGTTTACCCACATATCATTGCTAGTCTTCTCGCCTCTTCTTCAATGACCTTTCTAATCTTTTGGGCTAACTCCGAAAAAAGCCAGGAAATAGACTCCCATTTTCAACCACAAAATGATTGAATGACAGTTATCAACCTGAGCACCACCTTATATACACTAAATTTAAAATCACATTTTCATTAGTTGCACTGCAAGATTTCATTCACAACACAAGGTTAGAACTAATTCCCAAATCCAAGGTTGTTAACAGAAACATATGTGTTTAATTTCATAGATCATGAACTTATACACACTATACAACAATTCCGTTCAAATATAAAGTTGCTTCCCAAATAAATAAAACAAGCATTTGTGGATGATGAGCTTGCAACAATTTTGTTTTCACCTTCTTGTGTCAGTGAGCAAAATTGTGTTCTTGAGTTACAATTCAGCTTTTGAATTCTACTTAAAGTTGGACATAATTCTATTCACAACAGGCATCCCATACAGTGTCCATTGCTTTCTAAATACAAAAAACTATTCCAACTGTTTAAATCCAGTTTGGTTAAACATGCAAAAGGTAAATAGTCTCCAAGCAGTTGATGCAAGGTTTTTGTACAGTTAAAGATCACATGGCATTGTTTTTTCTTTCATGAAAGTCTTTGAACTTTTGTGTGAAACATCTGCTATTTTTCCTTTGCTAAATGTTGATGGAGTTACTCCCAAGCTAATTGCTCAATTCCAACACTCCCTGTTACACCACAAAATGTAATAACTCACACAAATTTGTAATACTTTTGCATTTAACGTAATAACTTTTGACACAAAATGTAGTATTAATGCAAAATATAGTAACTTTTGCCACAAAACATAATATTTAGTTTGTAAAGCCAAGTGTGATGAAATTGGTTAGTGCAAAATGTAATAAAAGTTGGTGACACAAAATGTAATAAGGTTTACAATAATAAATTTACCTTCTATTAATCTCATAACTGGCAAATAAAGTTACTGATTACTGTAGGAAACTAAACCCCATTTAGTTTCGGAGATAATGATGGGAAGCATTTAAAAAGAGTCAGACAGCAAGTTCAGCAAAGATAATTTATGCTTACACTAAAAAAACAGATTTCCATGACAATCTCTTACTGTTCACATTTGCAGGAAAAGAAAACGTGAAGTGGATCTTATTGTTCCTAGAAGTTACCCTTAAGGCCAAAAAATTTAGCCAGCTAACCTTTGAGTGCAAGTGAAGTTATTAATACATTTTAATCAAACAAAGCACCTTTACAACCTATGGCTTTCTTTCAAATGTGAAAAGCTCTTTCTGGAAGTAGCAATAGACTAACTACCCAAAACCATTTTGATGTCCCTTTCTTCTTTAAAACTTTCAGAGGATAAAACTGAAAAAGATTCTTGTACAGTTGTATAATGATGTCATATTAAAAAAGTAGTTTTATCATTATACATTTCGTCTTATTCCATTCTGCATTAACAAATCGTATCAGATTTTGTGCCATAAGTTGTTACATTTTGCATTACCAACTTTATTACATTTTGTGTTAAAAGTTATTACATTTTGCACTGCTATTACGTTTTTGTCAAAAGTTATTATTTTGCAGCTTGTGGTAAAAGGAGTTCTTTCCCAAAAACCATATAGTGTAAATAAACCTCTGAATTATTTCAGCCAGTAAATCTAAACTGACTGATGTTAAACACATTGCCAATGCTTTCGATGATTTCTTTTCTAGTGTTAGAAATCAGCTTGCTAGTTCTGTACTAACAGTTGCAAAATCACCATTTGATTATCTACCAAGTGCCCATCTTCTAGCTTTTGTTTATTTTCAGTGAAATAGAAGATGAGTTTTCAGATAAAGTCATAATAAATTTACTGGACCTTTTAGTGTTCCTAACACATTATTAAAAGTAAATTAACTAAGACTTTTATTGAAACCTTCAGATTTGCTTTTCAATCTATCTTTTTCTCACAGGAAGGCTCCTAGTGAATTTTGAATTGCTTGTTTAACACCTGTCAAGGGTTTGTATGTTTTGATAGCAACCACAGTGCTTTTTCACTACTCTCTGTTTTCAACAGATTACTCAAAAAACTAAAGTACAATAGACAAATTGCTTACGTTATTGGAATAAATTAAAGTTTTAAGTAATAATCAACTTGGCATTAGGAAAAAATCTTCCAACTTTTCATGTATTGATATTAATGGTTGATGAATTTTAAAGAGCAATGGAAGAGGATAATTACTCTTTTGGCATTTTTGGTGACCTTACATGTAGTTTGGCATTTGATACAGTGAATCACGATATCATACTAGGTAAAGGAATTTACAAATGGTATTTGTGGTATTGCCAAAGACAACAGGGAACAGCTTCTGTCCATTGGTAAAATGGTGTCAAATGAAAGACTGTTTCATATGGTGAGCCACAGGACCTCTCCTGTTTCTCATATTTGTCAATAACCCTACAAATGGCTTTAATATTTTTGGCTTTTGCATGTTTTCTGATAACCTTAACTAGTTTAACTAAAGTTTTATAATTAACTTTGGAGAGCAAAATCAACTCTCACCCAGTTTGTGCGTGTCAACCCTTATTTGCTTGTAATAAATTATCACTTAAATAATACTAGTTAGTATATACCAGCCTGGCTATGCCTGATTTGATTGGTTTAGAAATTGTAAATGTGAGACAATATTTACCTCCAAAATAGTAAATACTATGACATCCAAGAAAAATGGCGGACAGAATGTAGTAGCTTCGCATCCATTTCGGATCACGATACTGAAAAAGTTTGCTATAAGAACACAAATATTTAAGACAGCCTAAATAATATCTCCCTTTTATGCCATTTGCAACACTTTGTAGTTGACAAACTTTCAAAACACATTTGTTACATAAGTTAAGCTGATCGCACGCAAGTCTCGCTACACTCAGTATAAAAAGTGTTTGTTTTAAAAAAAAATCTTTCATTTGCTTGAAAAGAAATTTCTACAGACAAGTTGCTTTGCTGTTACATACTAAAACGCTTATTCTATTAGATTTCAATGGATAGTGGCTTAGTAAATATCTACCTCTCGCCTTCAGCGCTCAGTAGATTTTCTTCCACTATCCACCTCAATTGAAATAGAATTAGACGTGTTCATTGTTTCATATTTCAGCTTGGTTTTCATAAACAATTATTTTTTAATGATAAGACAGTTAACCAAGAGAAGAGCATGAATAACTTAGGCACTTTAGTAGATTAAGCTAGAAAACCTGCCCTTAACACATATCAAAGAAAATGAATTGAGGGATTAGGGGTACTCTGTGAACTTTGCCGTTTCACAAATATTGAAATACTTAAAAGCATTTGTATTATACTCTAGATCTATCCATTTCTTACCTATGGTTTGATGATCTTGGACATAACATGCCTTACTACACTAAGACTGCTTATTATTTTGCAAACGAAAGTCATCATAGTCATAACATCAAATTTTCATCAGCATTCTAGCCCTCTTTCTCATGCAATAAGTAACATTAAACATGTTGACTAAATATTTTTCTTTGTGGCAAAGTTTACATACGGTTTTATACAGCAAAATGCTTTCCAGAATTTGTTCTAAAGAATCAGCAGTATGCATGCCAATAAAACAAGAATAGCTTTTAGATAAACAAAATAAACTCTCCCTTCTGTAAGAACCAGCTATGTTAACTCAATTAAAGATTGATTGGTGCTAAAATGAAATAAATACTATTCTTTTAAGGAAGCAGTTAACCTCTTATTGATGTTGTTTTGGTTGTATTTTTTGCCCATATATTTAACAGTTTTCCTCAGCTTTTTATTAATCCTAGTCTAATAAGTATCATTCTCCCTGTAAGCCCAACATTACGTGTAGATTTGACCTAATGACAATCTGACTTTGATTCGTTCGTTAACTACAGATTGCCAGAACCCATTTGTATATAGAAATTAAAACATATTTAATGTGACAAGGAAATACAAAAAATGAACTGTAGTCGTTGAAGTTGTAGAATGAAATTTAGAATCAACTTTCTGTAATAGTTGCTTTGTTACGGTGTGAACCAGAATAGTCTATTCATGCATTTGGAAATACTGTAAATTTCATTTTTGTCATTTCCAAATATTTTAATTTATTTTTTACTTTTTCAGAAAACAAGAATAGGCAAGACAATAAATCTGTTGCGGAAAAAAACAAAGAATGTGGATCTTGCTCGTAGGGCAAAGAAACTTGTGAAAAAGTGGCAGAAAGCATTTGTAAATCATATTGAAGCTATCAGAAATGTAGATTCTCCATTGAATGGGAGTACAGTCTCTTCACCTCAGTTCAATGGATCTATTCGAGATTCTGACTCTCTTCCAGGAACTCCAACACTTTCTGAAGGTCTCGAAAAACTAAACAATGCTGATGGAAAAAAGAGAGGTTTGAAAAGGAGAAGGGATGGAAGTACAAGCTCCGAGAGTTCTCCTGTTGTTTTTGGGAAAATTGGCGGAGATTTAAAAAGTAGAACTGAGACACCTACTGGTGAGAGTGTCGACCAACCAGATATTTCACAAAGCAGTGTTTCTGAAAGTTCAAAGTCACAAACAGAAAGCTGTAATTCTTCATTAATTTTAGCCACGAATGATTCCCAACAGCCTTCTTCTTCAGCTTCATCAACTTCGGATGTTACATATTTGGAACTACAAACTGAGAAAAAGAGTCCAGACAAAGTTGACTCTGGAAATGGAGAAGTAAAACAACAACATTCAAGTGTTAAACAGCATTCTAATACAGTCGACGGGATTGCTTTACAGAGCTTGCAAGTTGAAACAAAGTGTGGTAGTTCTGTTACTAAGCCAAAGACAGACTTTGCCTCTGACATTACGAATCATCCAGACGTTAGTAATAACATTTCAGAAGAATCAAAATGTGAAAAAGAACTTGTAGGTATGGACGAAGATTCACCTGAATCTTTTTTTCCTCCGTTGCGACCTCCCAAGTCTCCTAGTGAAATGGAACTAGATGTAAGTGCCCAAGCTAGTGGAATAAATGGTCGCTTTGGGCCTGACGGCCTGTGGTATGACTGGACACAAGTAATGCCCAGTAACGAGGAATTATTAAATATTTTGCCGTATGTGTTGTTAGAGTGACATCATTGAAAAAAATGACAAACTGTTTGTATTTGTAAATGCTAATTATACCTTGAAAAGCGCTAAGGTGTAAACAAATGTGTCCTAGACTTGCAAACGGAACTCTAGTCTGTTAAGGTCACTGTTTTTCCTGGGTTGGGTTGCTCAAAGGCTGGGTAACTCTAACCCTGGGTTAAGCCAAAATTCAAGCAGTAATTTCTTCTCTATGGAAAGGTTAAAACGGTTCTTATAAAACACTATTTAGAGTTTCCAGATTGTCAACTCCGAAAATACAGCTGAAGCCAGTCTCCCTAAGATTGGAAACAAGAACCTTGGTTAAATTTAACCCTGGAGTAGTGCTGATCATCCCGTTTAACAACTGGGCCCTGGGAAATAGGCGAGGTTTTATTGTTTTTTTTTGGCGCATTAGCATATGTTCTCCTCTTTCCACTTCAGCTACAGGACTAAGCTTCAAAACAATGAAATTTTTCTGCAAAACAAATTTTCTCTCAATTTATGCTAATTATTATTTTGACACGCATTTTCAAGTTTTAAAGTTAGTTGTTTATCTTTTTTCTTTCTAATGACGTCCGCAAAAAACTCTCCTATAGCATGAGCCGTAATGGAAGAACGTACGTGGGGTAAAGAGATTCTTATACGAAATTTACTTCGTCCTTAGGTTTTCTAATTGTAGCGGTTATGAAATAACACAAGAGCTATTTATGTCACATTTCACATATGAGTTGTGCTATTATTTGTTTATGCTATACCTGACAATATTTTTTCAGCGATGACTGTTTTGGATGTGATTTACGCAACATGTGAGCTCAACTTAAGAAATCATAAAACATGCATATTTATGGAGGATGTATGCTTTGTTTTTTTTGCTCAGAATATGTTTTCATGAACCTATTGTTTTGTTTGAATGGTTTTCCAACTGTACTTGCATTTAGTGAAGAATTTAACCTTCAGTTTGACCAGATGATAAAACAGCCATTCGGTATTTTTTAGGGTTTGTTAAAGGAATTCCAAGAGCCTGGTAATTTTTGGGGTTTGAAAGGACTGCGTACAATCCTTTGTTTGAGCAAACGTGCGTACAAAGCAAGAAGTTAAAGTTCCGTGGCGAACGTCCTTTTACTGAGTATCATGTTCAGCCCAACGGAGGGGGGAGTGAGTGCCTACCTGCTAGCTTGCCAAGGAAAAAAGTCAACTTTAGGTTACTTTTTAAACCGAGGCATTTTTAGGATGAAAAATATTTATGCCTTGGTATTTTGGAGACTTTTCGGATGGTCATCCCCGCCCTTTTAAGAAACGAAGTCAATGGAGAAAAGAGTGTAAAACGAACATACAAAAACGCTTGAAACGTGGCATACTGCAATAACAAAAGATGCAGACAACAATTTCAAACCTCTGCCACGCCCGGGCCACGTCAGTAGGCTGTTTTTTAAACACTTGAATTTTAATTCTTCAATTTTTATACCCTATTTCTTTTGTCCTTCTTTGTCTTATTTATAAGAATGTTATCATTTTTACAATTTTATTTTTTAGAAAATAACTTCCCGCGGTCGAATCGCCCCGGGCCACACATTTTCATATAAACAGGAAGCTACTGGTAGCTTACACTCGGGCCGAGTGATCAAGTCTTTGTTAGAATATTAGGATGGTGCAATGGACATGGTCTGACATGAAACTAACAGTCGTTTCATATAATAAAGTAGTATTTGGACATCATCATCTTTCGACTGCCATTGAGATCGATGACTCAAGACTCTGCCATTGTGCCTTGATTGACATTAGGTGTTTCAGTATATATGTGTAGTATACTATCCACACCTGCACCCC
>JAOBAT010100890.1:0-15911 GCA_026413305.1 Hydrozoanthus tunicans
GGGGGCGGGGGGTAAAAGTAATAAGGGTCGGGGGGGTGAGGCGTAATGCTGGACAAGTTGCAACCTAACAAAACTCAAAATAAAGTGAGTGAGACTTTAATTTCAGAAAAAAAACTTACGCATTAATACCGGTAATCCTGTTCTACTCGACTTAGTTCCCTTTTTAGTCAGTGCAGTTTATTGCATTTGTAATGGCGGTACGCTGCATAGATAAATAGTTGACTGATTACAAGGAATGAAAATAAGATACCAGCTTTAGACTGACCAATCGCAGCACGAGATCTCATTCAGTTGTGTAATAAATAGATTTTATTACTTCTTATTAGTCCATTTTCGATAATCACCTAAACTATTTTCGTTTAAAACCAAAGCGTTATCTGGACTTCTCTTTTTTAATGCAGGCTTTCGTTGGCCTTTTCGTGCCCGTGGTATATTGGTCTTGTGAATATTGCTCCCACGGTTATCTAGGCTTCGATTCGTACACCAACCAGCTGCTCAGACTGGTCATAACGTTTGGTTGTAAGTAAAACTTGCACATTGAATTAAAAAGAAACTTGACCAGTCAAGTTACGATCGTGTGGTGCTTTGTCTCGTTTCTCATTCCATAGGTCATTCAGACAACGTTGATCCTCATATACGCTGGGGCTGGGGGTTAGGATGGAAATGACGTCCTCCCGGACTAGGGTTGTTCGAGTTCCCTTTGCTATCTTTAAGCCACTTATTTGGTCTGAATCAACATGTTTATGCTAAGGAGAAGCCCTTGGAAGGAAATAGTGTCGTCAAGTAATAAACTTGAAGTACTTCGTCTCGCGATCGCCTTTGTTATCCTTTAAGCCATTACCCTTTGACGACCACTGTTTGTATAGACAAAGAAGGGCGGGGAGCTTGGATGCGGTAGTGTCATCAAATAATAACCTCTAAGTATTCTGTTTCACCTGTTCCATCTTCTTTGCCATTCAACAGATCTGGATCAACATACGCTGGGGAGGGGGGTCTATCCACAGGCACTTCGTACACGGGGTTGTCAAGTGCTAGTGACCTCCTGTCCATTTGCAAACCCTTTATGACAAAAAAAAAAACTACCATTA
This sequence comes from Hydrozoanthus tunicans, assembly GCA_026413305.1. Classification (NCBI taxonomy): domain Eukaryota; kingdom Metazoa; phylum Cnidaria; class Anthozoa; order Zoantharia; family Hydrozoanthidae; genus Hydrozoanthus; species Hydrozoanthus tunicans. The sequence continues at coordinate 1,089 of JAOBAT010100890.1, forward strand.
CTATGTTTTCCTTAGTGTTGACTTTTTAAACTTTTTGTTGTTAGAATTATCAATATATTTTTCGTTAATGATAATATTAAAATTATTAGTACTCTTGACACTATATTATATCATTGTTAATGTTATTATTATTGTTATCACCATTATCATCTTCATCATAACGTGAAAGTGAATGTTGTCACTCATCCAACTTGGATTACAATCATCACTGATGAAGACGGAAGGTTTTATTCGAAACGTTTCTTTAGTAAGAAGATTCAAATTTCCAGAAACTTGTTTTAATAAATTTTCGATCTTCATAACAACCAAAACGACAGTAAGTAACATTTATGAGAAACATCTATACACCGGTAAGGAACAATGCAAGTTTATTTTCCTTCGCAACTTTGTGCTGCTATCCATATGTAATATATTACCTCTGTTTTCGAGTCAAGGTTTACGTTGTTCAGTTTAACGTTGCTCGGCTTTTTGTCCGTTTGAGTCAAACGCCGCTCCAACGGTAATGGTAACAACATTGACTTTCTTACATATTCTGGTGTCGGTGGCAATGAAGGACCATTCTCTTTAGGTCTCGAAAGAACCTCGTCCATTTCACCTTTAGGGGTTGGTGGAAGTGGTAGTTTGTCTTTTGTATTCCTGATCGATCCTTCCAGAACATTGTAAACTGGCGCCACTTTCTTGCTGACGTCAGTGAGATTACTAATCTCGGAATAAACCGAGGCAATGTCATCAACTTCTGACACTGATCGATTTCGCCCATATAAAAGTCCAAAGTTGTTCATACTGGGGTCTATAATTCAAAACGTTTTGTTATTAATTCAAATTCCAACAATTACTAACAGACCTGCCGACCTCGTCGATTTAAATTTTTATTTAGGGAGAAAGGTAAAGAGTACTACTTTGGACCTTACTCTAGCCAGTATCAGTGAACCATGTTGTTCCACATGACCTCGTGATATTTGTCTGCCAAACCATTACTTGTATATACAAATATCATAAAAACCAAAAAAAACTTCATATTTCAAGCAGTACGGCTATTCTTCCGCGCTTATCATCAACCCTTCCACAAGGAGAATCTCTAGATACAGAATGATGTTGCATTGATAGCAGGGGGGATCGTCAGATGACACTTTATAAACTGTGATTTTTATTGTCACCCCAAACTCCACCGATAAAAGGTTGTGGCACTTATGCATTCAAAACTTAGATTTATTTTAAATATCGCTTGATACTATCCTGCTATCTGATTGACAGCTGTTGTTTTGTAACGCCTGGGGGCATAACAACTCAATCTCAGACATCCGGGTCTTGTGGTATGAATCTCGGTCCGTATGTCAAGCCCTGGGCCCGAGATTTCCAAAAAAATACCTCGCAGCATATTCTGAGCTTCTTTTTGTTGAAAACGAGGCATTCGCCGTTTAGACCTATCATAGATCAGATAGTTATCAAAAATTGAAGAAAAACACCACTTAGAACTATTCTCTTGATTTGTTCTTGTACGTGTGCGAGCTGGTTTCCCTCGGTATGATTGATGAATCAAGTCAAATGTTTTACCTTGTAAAGTAGCCATGCTTGGTCGCCTCCCGCTTTCATTTTTTGTAGACCTGGTAAACAAACAAAATGTTAACGCTTTTAAAGCCGAATGGAGTAAAGGCAAAACCTTTTTCAAGTGCAAACGTTTTAACTTTGGTTAAACTCTGTGAACTAATTACTCTTGCTGTCAGAAGCTTCTTTCTCACTGAGAAGAAATAACTTCCGAGTTCTTAACGGAACTCGAACCCATGACCCTCTGATTACCAGTCAGACACTCTTCTCACGGGGCTACAGGGTTTAAATGGGACAGCCCAAGGGTACGAATCACACTAACGCTCTGCTACTGAAGCATTTATCAGGGCCTTCTTAGTGGTCGTTAGTCTGATTACAAGTTTCGTGTATAGTAAATATGCTAGCGCTTTGTTTGTTTGATTCACTTAATAAATGGTTTTTTTACCTCCTTTTTATCCGACAGAAGTAGCCCAGCAAGATTCCCATCGCCAAGACCAGCGCCAGTGTAACTGTCGTCCCTGCCACGGTGGCTGTTAACGACAAACTGTGAGCGTTGTCATCCTTCCGATTGTCCTGATCAACTGCACTCCTTACAGTGGTGGTCTGCGAACGCAAATTAACACAAGCATGTTAGATTTAGTATTAAAGTGTCGCAATACAATCTTATACATAACTTTGTTTATTGTGTAAAATAACAAAAGACTAGTGGCACTTCTAATTTCCTTGTTTGGAACACGTCCTGGTGTTTTTTTTTTTACCAGGCACTAAGATGCGAACTTCATGAATCAAGGCAAGCGTTTTAGTCAAAAGGTAAGTGTTTTATTATTGTTTTTGTTTATTTATACATTTCCAAGTACTGTCATGCGCATCGAACATTTTAAGAATTTGCGCATTATAAGAACGATTTATTATTATTATTATCATCATCATTATTGTTATTGTTGTTGCTATTATAAAAAACGAGTAAAAGCAATTGCTACCCAATGTTGCTTAAGATATCAATTTTATTTAGTTAAATCTCAACGCTCTCCGCTCTCAATCAAAAGATCAGGTATAGTACTGCGTAATAATTACCGTTTCGAATTCCGGGTTAGTTGTTTTTACAGTCGTGCTTGACGCAACTGACGAAGAAATTGTTGGCAATGAGGTTGACGACGTTTTCTTTAAAGCTGGCATCACAGTTGTTTCCCTAGTCGAAGTGGTTGAAGCTGTTGTTGTGGCAAAACCACCTAATTTGTAAAAGAATAAAGATTGTTGTATGTCTTACAAGGCAGCTCGAACATAATCTAAACGCATTTAAATTGTTTAATCCATTATCAAAACCTAAATCTGGGCTAAAAACTCAGTTTAATGTCTTAGTAAAACATGCAAAACAACTTACACTGTTGCAGATCTAGTTTTCCTGCCACTTTGATCATTGCACACCTGGTTTCTCCGCCACAGATAACTCCGAGCTTCACAAGTTTTCCCTTGAAGTTATTCATAGCTTTTCTTAGAACCTTCCTTTTAACCTTCTGCCACTAAACAAACAAAAAAAAAGAACATTTGATTTATAATCCAGTACTTAAGGATTAAATATCATATTTTGTAAATTTAAAAACGCCCATCTGGTTTTGCCTCACGTCTTTTAAACCAAGTAGTCTAAAACACCTTTATAAACGGTTGTCATAGTAACGAAAAACTTATTGTTTTTACCTTGATAGAATATGACACCACGTTAGAACTGGCGTTTCCACTGCCGTTCACGGCTGTTGCTACCAACTTTTCTTCCGTTTTCACAAGTGTAAATGGAAAAGCACCATTCCCAAACTCCTTCCATTGGTTATCTTCGTAAAAGCTGGTAGCGCTGTGATCAACAACGCAAGATGGTCCAATTGTCGTAAAATTCATTTTCAACGATGCGTTTCGTCTGGTTGGCAAAAGCCCAACAGCTTGCATCTTTCCAGTTGGTCCGCTGTCTATTGTGCAGCCTTTGGAAATGAACAAGGCGGGAGTCAGTACCAATTTAGGTGCAACTATAGACACTAGTCACACGCAGTGCAATTCTAAAGAGTTGGGAATTGAGAGAATTTCCTAAAAAGAGCAACATGAACAAAATTTCTTGGAGTAAAAATCGATCAACATTTGAGTTGGGACTTGCATATCGGGATATATCTCGAAAGATCTCTAAACCAAAAGTTTTTCTTTTTAAGAGCAGGTATTATCTTTCAACAAACATAATGAAAAGTCTTTATTATAGTTATATCTACCCTTATATTTCATATTGCACGATGACTTTGGGAAGCAATTATCGAACAAAATTAAAGCCTATTCATATTTTGCAAAAACGTGCAGTAAGGGCTACTCTATTTGCAGATAATAGAACCCCAAGCAAACCTTTATTCTCTAAGCCCCCAAATTCTAACAGTTCATGAAATCACTCGAATGCAACAAGGGGAAATTCATGTATATATACGTGTAAACAATTTATTACCTGAAGAAATATTTAATGGTTATATCAACCAATAAGTCATAGATATAACACTCGCGCCAAAGCTAACAAAAAACTCTATATCCGCAAGACAAACAGAAATTACTGTTAATTTGACATCAAATATTCAGCTGCAAAAGTATGGAATGGTACCCCTCTGGTGACACGAAACAGTTCATCACTTTCAATTTTTAAGAAAGAATTCAAAAAGTATATCGTTGCATCATGAAAAACTTCAGTATACATCGTGTTTACAGTTATTTTGTCCATACTCAATTCATCTTCCTGTTAATCATGCTCTTTTCTGGCTTGATCAATAATTAATCTGTAGCTATTTGCTTAAGTTCTTTAGCACTAATATTGTTTCTCGTTTGTCACTTGTCTTTTGATAGTAAGGTGTAGGAACTCGTTAGCCCCTATGAGCTGTTTCCTACGGTTTCTATACGTTTGTAAAACTTGTAAATAGAAAACGTGTTTGTAATTTAAAGTCGTAAATAAAAAATCTGTAAAACTGTTATCTTCCTACACGTTGTGCACACTCAAGTCAAGACCATGAGGAGGATATGCCGGGATATTCAGTAACTCCTTCTAAAGAGTTTAAAAAGTTTTGCCGGAAAAACTTTAAAGACATCACAGTTCACAGCGGTACAAAGCTCTTTGAAGTTATTAAGCTATTTTGTGAATTGACAACTCTTATCTTGTGTTAAAAGCCTCTAGCAGCGATTTGCAGTGAACAAAGTACCTCGATTCTATCAATCATATGTAATTCGGCTGAAATCAAAGGCAGTCACAGACGACTTTTGAAACAAAATTTTTTCCCTGAGGTGTCGAGTTGTTTTGATGAGAAAGTGTGGAGTTGTCATTATGTCGTGTAACTATCAAGAGGATTTAACTATATATATTGAAATAATTCATATTTGATAACTTTATGACCCTATAATAACCCTGAAACTCGTACCAATGACGTTCACCTGAAATTAAAGTTATCAACAGATCGGTAGATTGCTATAAGATTCCCAAGTCTTAGATATAGATAATGAAATACTTGGGTTGAAGAAGGAGATACATTATAGGAACCGCTGAATTCTTTTAAAAAAGCTGCTGAAAAACTGTCGTTGGAAATTCGGAATGCCAACTTCGAAAATTCGTCGTTATAGAAACACAATCGTTTTGAAACATTTTTTGATGAGTTATAAGTTTCTAAGAAGTTAGTAGAAATTAAATCAGGGAGGAACTCGACCGCCGTGCTGGTTTTGGTGTGAGATGGGCGCTCACACTGTTTGACTATTCTAAAGTATGCAAGACTAGTGTTATCTCGTTTGTTCTCAAGTTTGTTATTGTATTGTTGCTACTACAGTCGGGCTGTTGCTACAGCTTTCAAATGAGGCTAAGAAAGCCGAAATGTTTTGCTGATCAATAGAAACACAACAGCAGCTTCGTGCATGGTCGTTAGTTTTTGGATTTATGACAAAATGCTCTCACAATAGAAAAAAATTACTCAAAAGAAAACTGTACTTTAACCACACTGTTATTATATTAGGATATTTATAGCTCCGTGGTGCCACTCAAGGAAGAGCAAGGGGCTCATTTGACGTCATCTCACAAGTGAATGTAAAGTAAGATAGCAATTTAGTAATTAGGCGCAATTGTTACCCAGCCAAAGGGTGCTATTAGGGAATTGTGTAAGTTTCAAACTGTGTTTTCAAGGCGGGTACACGTCACAGGGTTTGATCACCAATATTACAAGTACTTTCCGGTTTCACTGTGTTGCTCAAACCACTCCGTTTCTACCTTTTGTGTTTGTAGCCAACCTTTGGCTTTCGCATTATTTTATAGAGTGCTTCAACGCTTTGGTTTGCTTGTGAAAAAATAAACAAATAAGTTAATAAGGAAATGATAACCGCCTACTCCGGTGCCATCTGAATTTTCATTTGATTCACAAGATGTTCTTACTTTCGATTCCTTAAAAGACGATTTTCTTCTTTGAGGCATTAAAGCTTTAAACATACTCGGGATGGAAAATTTTCGTTCGTTTTTGGAGTAATATCTGAAAAAGGGTATACTCGCGTTTTTTCGGTCTTTAGAATCTGTTTGTTTGGCAGGTATAAAGAGCTTGTCTCGAGAAGTAGAAAACGATCAGACAATTTGGGCTCAGGCTAAGTTGATGGAATTCTAACAATAAATTCAATAAATAATCTTATTCGATCAGTAGCGACCTTAGTGTTGTCTTGCAGACGTCAGCTTCGAGTCTGGTTAACACTGCTGGTAGAAGACTCGTGTTGTTTTGAAAAGCATTGTTTGAAAACCAAATATGTAAAACTTCTAGCACATTGAAGTACTTGAAGTACTTATTTTCACAAATATCTTTAAGTATAGTAGAAATTAACGCAAACAATTCTAATCTGAAATGTATGCTGTCATGATATATTTGGTTATGTTCTCAAAGAATTCGATCTGAGTAGAAAATAGTGGCTTAAGTTTTCGCATGATCTGCATTGTTATACCGTACACGCATTACTGATTTTTGATCGCTAGTTTCAAGCTTCGCTTTAAACAACGGTACCTTTATTAGCAAGATGCTAATTAGAACTTACGAGAAACAAAAACTGTTTAAATGTTTAAATAATAACAGTTTTGACTTTGTTAGAAATTGAAAGGATTTTTTGTTCATTATATAAGTAGTTGATTGATTTTGCTTAAACGATGAAGTAAAAGTTGACTTTGAGCCTCAGTGTTGTATAAAGAGTAGAATATCAATAGAGTGCAATTAACACAGGGGAATCAACAGGGTCGCTGAGCCATGTAAATCAACAGATAGACATGCTCTAAACTGCCTTTCAATATGCTACAATAATTTGACATTGAATAAGGCTTTCCCTCAAAATTAAGCCAGACTTACCTCGTGTGACCATGCTGTTATTAACGCATGAGTTCTGTTCAATGCTGTATGTGTTGAACCCTCTTCGACATCTACAGCCACAAAACATAGTTTTTGCATTTTGAAAGTACGCCGCTTTTTTTCGGCGGCATTCTTGTTTCGTAACTGCGCACAAGTTTGTTCCTGTCATCTTTATCCAAAGTCTATCTCGGGGTTGGCGAAATAAACTGCAGTTCTGTAAAGAAGGCTGACTGAATGTAAAATTAACAAAAGAAAAACCGCCCAGAAGCCAACATAATGTAAAAAGAGATGTTTTCATTTTGTCTGTGATTTGTTATCTTCTTCCAAGTTCGCCTGTGTTCAGTGTGAGACAAGACCTAATGGCGAGTGGCGCTGTGTAGTTACTGAAGAGATCGCGCCACTAGCAGTTCTAGCTACATCCTTGTGACGAAACCATAAATTGGCGTGTGCATTCCAACTCAAGTGCCCCATTAAAGCTTGGCGCAGACTTTTGTCGGTTAACACTCGTTGACCAATATTCGCCAAGCCCAGTTTAAGCAAGTTTTTTATCGAAAAAAAAAATTAGAAAGAAACAATGAATGAAAAAAAGGGTTGCTACTGAGACAATACTTGAATGGAGGTAATTCCAAAGATTGCTATTAAAAAAACCTGGATACAGAACTAATTGGGCTGTAGTAGTACTTACTGGCGTTAGTGGCGTTCGACTGGTGTTGTTTCACTGCTACCATTAATTGCTGCCATGTTTTAAAAACAGCTCTAAAATTATATTTCATAAGTTTATAATTTGAACTGCTATCGGGCATCCATTAACTAGACAGCAATTAAACAATCATAATTAATCGCTCCGGCAGCAGTCTCTGTTCCGGAAAAAAAAACTCTTTTTCCGGTTTTCCATATATGTTGGTTTGGCCTCAGGGGTTCATGGTTTCTTGCTTCCGGTTTTTCTGGTGTTCCATATATGGTTGATTGATGACTACTGTAGGCCAATCGGCTTCTGCGTTTGTTTGTTGGTTCCTTTGTCAAAGACTCGAATTTGGGCGCGAGCTCGAGTGGTATGCGAATAAGGTACGGATAATGCATCAAATTCACTGCAAGGAGTCATGCATTCATCAAGCATCCGAGAGCTTCAACAAACTTGCGAAAGGAAGGCAATTAATTCACACAAACCTTCACACTAACAACACCAACAGGGACGTTGATCGAGCAACCCATCATAAAATGCCTTAGAAACATTTTTCTCCAAGCGAACGAAGGTACCCTGCAATTTCAAACTTACAGGGTAAAGGAAGATTTTTATCCTCATCAGCGCGGAGACCACAAAATTATTTCCCATTGTAAAAGTACACAACGTTTAAAATGCTGTTGAGGTCATTTTGTTATTGGTACTTTTTTAGCTCTAAGGCCTTTTCAAACACTTCTATTCAATTGTAAAATGATAAAAATGCTTACCTGACCGTTTTAAGTCCGTGAAATGAGCTTAGTGCATTAATTCAGTGCGACTGACAAAACTCAAAACAAACGATGGCGATTCATGACGTCATATGGTTTGAAACAGCTGCTCTATACTAGCGCTTACAGTATAATACTAGCGAGTTTTTTTGCTCAAACACTGGGCTGCCAGCCAGGCAAACTTTGCCATGATTATATGACCGGGAAGGTGAGATTAATCTCCTGGCTTTCAAATCATGTGACGTCACACATATCTAGTGAGCTTAAGAAGTTTTGGCAGCTTTGGCGCTAAATTAGGCATTTTGTGTTCGTAAAATCTCCGCAAAACTTATTTTTAACCCGGTAACAAGTGTCCCAGCGGAAGTAATACGGGTCAAACTTCAATTTTAGATTCTTTAAACTAGTTTGAAGACTTCGGCTCAGTAACACTTTAACACGACTTAGCTGTTTCCTGTGCTAAAACTAAATCTTTTCTCGTCTTTTTCCTTTATTGGCACTTTTCTTCTTCTTGATTTGAAGAGCGATTCCTTGTCTGATCCGATTCCATTCTTCATTTCGGCGTCAAGAGCGCGGCGAAAACTTATACAAAATCTGTGAATAAAAATTAATTTACTATTTCAATCATTATTTTACACAATAAACTATTAAACAAAGCTGCACCTTTTGTCATGCAGTTGGGTCCAAAGGACGCAAAGATGAAGAGCCAAGTTTTTAGCGAATTAACGACGAATATCGCAGACAAAAATTTATATGTCCAGCGTCTTTGGTGGATGGCCTCCTTGAACGGTTTAGCCTCCTCTTGTACCAGTTCCGTGATCCAGTAGTTGAGATAAACTGCGTCCATTTCCACAAATAGCAAATCTAACGGCTGGACTTCTAGAAGATCATATCTTTAAACAAGCCACGTGGTTTTAAATGTGGACAGTTTTGGCTTCCGCCATGCGCACTAATTACTCATCTGAAAAATAAAGTTGAAGCTGCTTGTTTGTTCTTGCAAAGGGTTGACTTTGACACAAATTTTTGTACTGATATTTCTTCTTCCTAGTTTGTTTTTGTGGGCCTGCATTTTTCAGCAAGAAGAACAGAAACAAAGCATGTGCCAAATGTACACCAAAACTCATTATAATCAGTTGTTTCAAGAAGTGATAAAAACTAACAAGTACATGTCAGATAGCCGTGATAAACATAAAGACGGTAATGAAAACACATTTAGACAATTAGGTGGCTAGACGATGTCATACTTGAATTCCAGCGGAGGTACATGCACCTAGAGCGCGCTATGCGGCCACTTTTCCTCATGTTTCTTACGATATCTCCGTCCATGAATTGAACATGCAGCATCGTATCGTGTATAACACAGATGGTATGAAGGGGAATCAGCTCGAATATTAGATTTTTAGATAGTTTTGAATTATTTCTATTTTTTGAAGCTTGGTATTTTTAAAGAGAATTTTGAGCTGGTTAAATTTTGGGAAGTTTAAAAATTAATTTTGAAGCCCAGATCATATAAAATCGGATTAGTGCACGCATTAATAGACCGGGTATATAAGATCAATAACACTTGGTCTGGTTTTTAAAATATTGACCTGAAAAGTCTAATCAAAGTTTTAAAGAAAAATCTTTTCCCAACAGAAATCATTGACAAAATGCTTTAAGATTTACTTGTCTAACACCTTATCTTCAAAACCCTCAGTACAGGATAAGAATGATAAAACTCGCTATTATAAAATCCCGTTTATTGGTAACTTTCTCCTTCCTAGCACAGAAAAAGCTCGACAAATTAGTAAAACAACATTTTAAAGGCGTAAAGATTAAATTAGCATTTACTACTTGTAAAGTAGGCAGTTTGTTCACACGGTGAAAGATCCGGTCCCAAAGGAGTTAAGGTCGTGTGTCGTCTACAAATTTACTTGCGCCACAGGCAGCCCAAGCTAAAGATGCGACTTAACAACAAAAATCGAAGTCAATCAAAGTATATCATTGATATGAATAAAGACTTTGTATGGGTCAATGAAATTTTTCCTATAATAGCACAAATAAAGTGCGCATACCTTCATAACAAGTTGTTGTTGTCTTCTGTGCCCACTTTGAGTGGGATTGGAGGGAGTTTTAGGGCGAGAAACGGGCGAAGGAAAATTCGGAAGAAGCGAGAGCCGGGGCAGGGGAAGAGACAAGGCAGGAGTCTTCGTCACGCAGATCGCATACCGACCTCCACAAAATCCTCTCCCAGCTTGACGGTTCGCAATCGATCGCCACGAAAAGCCCATAGCCGCAAAGCCCAGTAAATTCTCCATCACATACTGCATTTCCGGCGGTTCATTTGCCCGTTTAATCCTTCGAAATCTTGATTTCGTTGCGCTATATTCCTATCCCAGAGCTTTGTGATCTCGATCTCGACGACCGTTATCGGAGCGCCGGAGGATCAGATGACGTCTTCGCTCTGATTGGTCGGAACGGGATGTCTCCATTCTATTCGACCAATCAAATCAAAGCTTTACTATTCCCTTGCCAGGAGGGACAGCTTGCAGATTTTACTCAAATTTCTTCTTCTTCAAATATCTTTTTCAACTCCTCACTATCCGACAAAAACTTGGGTTTAGTACCTCCGCCGTAACTCTCTAAATATAATAACCGGCTATTTCGCAATTGTATTTGTTACAGCAACAACAATTTTTTTGTTTCGTCGCTTCTTTGAACAACACTTTCTGTTATAAGACGCCCACACTGACCCGATTTTCAGAGAATTTTAAAACATAACTAAGGCTTGAAAGAATTTTTTCTGTATCAATTAGGATAATTCATGTACCTTTACGAAAATGGTTTCTCCCCAAGTATTTTCACAATTATTTTCCATGACTAACGAAAAGTATTATCTCCCGATATGAAGAACAAATATATGTGCATTCAAGCTATGCTCGCCAGACTTAAAACCCAGGATATAAAGGCGGGAATAATGAAGGGAAAAAAATACAAATCATGAGCAACAGAACATTCTTGTGCTTTTAAAGGAAACACAAACCGACTAATTTTTCCTGCCTAAACAAATCAGATTGCTAAACACAAAACCAAGATTTTTTGTACTTTAAAATTTAAAAAGCAGCAGTTGCAACTTTCTTCTTCTTAATTAAATTTGGGAGAACTAGTAAATAGTGTATCTTTCATTACTGACCACAACTCTTCTTATAAAGCCCTTTATTCAGACACCGAGATTACTTTTAAAAGATAGCAATTTAGTGAATCAATATTGTTATTATGTGAACAAGTTTTCTCACAGACATCTCTTCACGCCACCTGCCTAAGATCGTTCCGACAGCAGGTGCTTACGACACGAGATTCCTGTTAAGACAACAAATCCAAATAAAAAACCCTTGTATTTTGTGCAAAAATTTTAAATATTCACCAATGACTTGTTTGTCTAAGTATTTTGTTTCCTTCTCTTTTCCTCATTCTTTTTTCAAAGTTCGCTCGTTTAAGCAACTTATCAAGTCCGTTACTAGACCTCTTAAACAGCGAGAATTTTATTGAAACAAGCAATGCTTGTTCTAGGCCGGCTTTCGCTGCGTTCCGCCCGTTCCTTTCTTCCCGGCTTCAAATTCTCAGTACATCAACAGTAACAACAAAAGTGTAAAACAAATATGGCAGGATCTTTGGTTCTAATACTGAAAACACATTATCCTACAAATCCTACTCTGACTTCCACTGACCGGTTGAAAAATACATCTTTTTAAGTAGGATATGTAGGTTGCATTTAAAAAGAACGTGAAGATGTACGAACTCACAAATTCTGTCTTCGCGTGGTATTTGTCGTCGTAATAACGTTTCGGTTCCACAAGAAGTGTTTGCTTACTAGCTCAAATCTTACATCTTTTGACTTTTTAAGAGACGTAAAAAAATAATTTGTACCTTTTTCCAGACACTTCTTGGAAGAAAAACCCTTCTTTATTTTATCAGTTACAATAGTCTAACTTAAGGTATGTTTCAATTTTTTGCGCAGTTTTTTTAGATGGCACGAACTCCAAACCTTTTATAAATATAGTAACTTGTTGGGATAGAAGTTTCAAAATTTTAGACCTAAATTTTATGTTGTGATATTGCGAGAGCGTGCTTGGCAATAATAGAGCTGTCGTTTATAGTTAAGTGAATAGAACATTCAAAACTAAATTAATAATGGGGGTTCGCAAGGGATATTTTCCCATCTCGGCCATAGTTGCGTGAGTTGATGTCTTTTTGTTTAATTCGAGAAACAATCTCAGAACCGCAGACGTGTTTCTCTATGTGTACTGTGCCAGAAACCGAATGTCAAGTTGGTGTAAAAAACCAAATTTTACAAGCACGTGTGAGGATAGAATGAATATCTTTTGTACCAAGGTCAACGAGAGCTTGTTGAAATTAAATTGTCTGTTGTTTCTGTTTGAGGAAATAGCACAGAAAAATTACTTTCAGTCAGAAAAGCAAGCCTAGTTTTAACTAGCTTTAAAAAAAACTTTAAGACGTTTTGTAGTATTTGTTATTATTAATGAGAAATAAGAAATTCTTATTTTTCTCGCGAAATACCAAAAGTTTAGGCCTTTTGAAATTTATATCCAAAAGCCATTTTTTATGAAATGTTTCAAGTTCTGAAGATCACACAGTTGATTTCGATAACAAATTAGAATCATCTGCTTCATACGACCAAACTGTTTAGTCTCGCACTAATTGGGAGTGTGAAGGGATCGGTTCAGGATAAGTATTTTAAAATATAGGTAGAAAAACAAAGGACTCAAAATGCAACTTTAGCATACTCCACAGCAATAAGACTAACGACGATAACAGCTCCAGTACAGTACCCAAAGTTGTAGAGCACGTAAGATTGCCTTATTTCAAAAAGCTCAAAATGGACTAATGTTAAAGCACCTGAAAACAACGGGTTACCACGTTTTGTAATATTTAAGTTTGTATCAATGCAAACACATGCCAATGACTTTATTGTTAGTTAGTATTTCATACTGTGTCAAGAGGTTCGCGTGGGTGAACTTACTTGAAGTAAAACTGGTCATACAAGATACTAAGGAGCCGGCTTCACAACTGTGAGTGGAAAAAAGGATAAAACACAAATTTCGTACATCATTTCTTATCGACGGACTTTCGCAAAGTAACAAAAAAGTTCAAAATCATCGATTTACTATTTTCCTGGGTTTTCGCACTTCCCGGTCCCACCAGTAAGCATTATCTCATTGGGTAAGCCGCTGTGATGTCTTGCTATTGTCAACCGCTAACAATAGAGTGAAATATGCATGACCTAATCTTTCTGCCAAAAAGGGCAGCACATATACAACCGCGCCGCACGGTGGCCCGCAGAATCAGAACGTCCAGTCCAAGTTGAGAGCTCTACCTCAAGGTGAAGAACTGATCTGCAAACTTTCGGTAAGTACTTAAATACAGAACCTTATTTGTCTCAATTTGCTCTTTAGTTGAAATTTCGATCGAGTGAACGATACTACTCCTCGCTTAGTGCCTATACCGTTTAAGTCGTCATGCTAGTTGACGATCAAGACTAGGGTTTCAAATTTTTGTCCTTAGTGTTAAGAAAGACTTCAGGTTACTTTTTTTGTTTCTTAAGTTTCCTCATAAGAAAAAGTTCTATTAAAAAATCGAATTGGCTTTAAGCCAAAAAAGATGATAATGCCTTGTCATAGTCTCAAACGAACCTTTATTAAAAACTGGACGCTGAATTCTATCTTATACGTAGAAGCGCTGGGCTGGGTTACTCATCGCTGACTGACCCAACTAGCTCTTTGAGGTTTTCTGTACAGAATTCAGATGATGGAAACTGAATACCAAGTAATACTATATAAAAACAGAAGTAATTTGAAATTCAATCGAAGAGTTGAGTAAGGTAAGATAAATATTGCGAAGGTTTTCACCGTTTTACCTTTCTTGGTAGTACCTTACACAGATTGCCAGTGTTAATCTGAATTTTTTCCCTAATGATACTGATAAGTTAACGTTGAATATTTATTCAACAGAAAAAATGTAGCTGTAAAATTGGCAATCTAATGAGTGATTCCAACGTTTTTGCACTCGTTCTTCTTTTTACCGTAAGAAAATTAAAGGAAAAGAAAAATTTATCATCACAATAGGGAAAATAAGCTTCTTAACTACTAGTAACTTCACTGTTTTGTTTCGATTTCTTCTTTAGTTCGAAAAGAATCAACAACAATGGCAAAGAGTTTCCATGTTTTCCTTGTTGTCCTTGTTCTCTCCTTGTCGCTCAGCCATGGAAGACGAATCGATTTCGAAGATCTTGGTAGGTTACCCTTAAAACTGAGTTTCAATTGTTATTTCACTTTCTACTAGTGTATTTCTCTATGACTAAGTAACTGATATGTACTTACTTCAGAGACAGAGACAGAGACAGAGAGAGAGATAGAGAGAGAGAGAGAGAGAGAGAGAGAGAGAGAGAGAGAGAGAGAGAGAGAGA
>JAOBAT010100901.1:0-15910 GCA_026413305.1 Hydrozoanthus tunicans
TTTTAAAAACTTAGCACCTGCACTACACTTATATTCACGTGATGGGAAACCATTGTGAATTATACAATATAAATAAAAAACTCCTTAACTTGAGTGCTGAGAATGTGCTCTTCCAAAGGATGTAAACTGCTTGATTTTTTTATCTTAAACGCGCCAAGTATAGGACTTCGCAAGTTCTCCTAACCTGTTTTTGTAACTTAAACATGAATAGGTTGAGAAAAACTTGCTTCTTAACTAAACGAGTAGTAATAATGTCAAATTCTTTTACTCACCTTACACGAAATGAGAAACAGGTCGACACCGCAGGTTGAATCCATTTTGAGAAACAGTCTGACAAGTTTCTTCATTACGGGTAAAGTCTGAGATGAAGAAATAGTGACCTGAAACTCTGGTATACTTTGAGGTGCATCCTTGATTCCTGCTGAGGGACCACTTTCCTGGTTTGACTTGCTATTGCTAGCCCCGGGAGGCACCTGTTGCCGCCGAAGGTTGACAAGGTCCTTGATATGCTGCAGGTAAACTCGACTTTGTAAGTAAACTCCCTAATATCCAACCAAAATTAATTTTCATCGGAGACCAAGGATAAACCAAGGATGTTCCACGTTTGGAAACCGTTGTTTAAACTGAATCGATAAAACATTAAAAAAAAATGACAGAAAAGACAAAAAGAAAGTCATTGTCAAGGTTAGCTTTGTATAAGAAGCGTAAGGGAAATAAAACTTTTGATAAAGTGACAAAGGGTTAAAAAAACAACGAACAAAAAATAACACATTTGACTCTTTATTTTACCTTAAGGGCCTTTTCTTTAATAGTCTGCTTGAGGAAATACTGCTGGTACTGCATTTCCGGTAGCTGTCCACTACCTCCCTGACCCATTAGCAATTTCTTCTGTTTTTGCTGCTGCTGCTGCAACTCAAAGAGCTGCTTCTGATGGTGCACGATTTGTTTCCTAAGCTTGCGTCGATGAAGGCGGTAGTTAGCCACTGGGGCAGGTTGAGACACCAGTTGGGATCCACTCGGTGGCATAATAAAGTCCCACCTTCCAACCGCAGAGCTACTCGACACCAAACCTGACTGTTTCTGGGAAGGCACTTTGCCATTACCACTGCCAGCACTACTTGCACTTTCACCTTCACTATCAAAAGTTTCTAAAACACGAAATTAAAACAAGCAGTACTAAAAACTGAAACCAATACACAGGGAAAGGAAAGATTGAATGATATATTGTCAAAACAGCTATTGAAATGTACTTCACTTTTATTATTGAACTTTGGATCAAAAACAATCAATTAGGAGGAGAACGGGACGAGAGGAACCAGTGATCGCCAAGCAATGCAGCATCAAATTTCTTTATGATAAAGAGTAAAGCACAGTTAGATGGTTCCACAGTTTACTCCTAGCCGTCTTAGAAGGAACATTGTCTCTTGAAAATCAAGTGAATTTTAACTCAAATGTTTCTCGAATAGGCAAGTAACTTATCTTAAGCAAACAAAGCATTAAAATGTCCGTATTGCGCATTTTAATTTAAGGTCATTCTGTCGTCCATCGCACCATTTCAAATTTTGCTGTAATGCAGTAAATAACTTTTGATACTGGATCAAAAGTTTTTTACACTCGATGTTCAGTAGAACTCTTATATAAAAAAGGAACTTAGGCACTGGCAAACCTAATTTAAATTGTACATTCATTAAGTCTGGGTCAAATCATACAAATACCTCTATGAGCACAAAACAAAATTGCTCTATAAAACCAGTAACTTCTTTTACTTGGTTCCAACGTAACTGTTCTTATGTGGGACATAGAAAGCTGTTTAAGCAAGCTGAAAGGAACCTTCCCCCGCGGATATCATTTAACTTTACACATGTTATTAATATTACATTCAGTAATGAGAAATTGAGAATTACGAGGCAGCGTGGCTCCGTTGTTTGGGTGCCGGATTTCCATGCGGTTGTCCTGGGTTCAAATCCCACTCTGACAACTGACCAGATTTGGCTTGGGTGATACCAGAGTCAAACCCACCATGCTTGTAGATAGCCGACTGGTTTGCCTCCAGCCAGTTGGGTTTTGAACTGTAGGTGGGATTGATTAATCGTGTCCCCATTCAGCTACTCTAAGCTAAATACTTTGACACATAAATAAAAGTTGTTGTGTTTTTAAACAAGACGAACTACTGAGACAGGGTTCCTACACTTTTGGCCTAAAAAAACCCGAGACTTTTCCCGGACTTTCAAGGGCCAAGTTTACAAAATTCTAGTTCCTGAAAAATCTGAGAAAGGTTGATAAACTTAGTACAAGTACCTTAACTGCAGCGATAAAATCTTTATTTTGGTGTTAAAAACTGAAAGCATGAAGAAAAGCATGTTTTTCGCTTCAAACGCTTCAAATTTCAGGACTTTCTGGCGTTTTAGGCCTGAAAACTGAGTTTTTGTTTTTTTTCATTATTTAACAGGTTTCCAGGACCCGTAAAGATGAAAGATAGAGTTCTTCCACAGTCTAGTTAGGAGAATTTTTCAATACAACTGGGACTAACAGTTTTAAAGGCAGTTAGTTATAGGGTTGTCTTTTTTCTTTATACTCCAAGATTCATAGTTTTTTTCATGACATTCTTCCAAATTGTAGGACTTTTCAGGTTGAGAAACTACAGTAACCTCTGTGTTACACCTTACTTATACTAATATCGAACTTACCATTACCAACATCTGCTTCCACCGTCTTTGCATTGATGATACAACTATCAAGCACATACGACAACATCAGCAACAACCAACCAACCAGAGTGAGGTCAACAGGTTCGTTTCTGGACTGAACGTCTGGTTCTTCCCCTGATGTTAACAACTTGCCAGCAAGTCGCAGAAGACTCTCGATAACAGATTCTACATTCGGGGTCACCTTCCCTAAACCAGCTAATACCATAAACACTCTGTATATGAAAATATGAAACATAGAATTTACCAGACAACTTCAAAACAGTTTCAAAACAAGCGTTAGTACTTAAATACTGCATTTCGTTTGCAGTGAGTTCAATAAGGATCGCTTACCTTTCTTTGGGAAATATTGTATCTTGGGAGGCACTGAAGAATTCTTGCAACATCTGTACCAGAAAGTGTCCCCACCAGGGTTTGGAGCTGCAAGTCTGAAGAAGAAAAGCCCCTGTTCTGACTCTCAGCTCTGGGGTGCCATTCACACAGAGATTCCTAAATAGCGTCTCACAAACTGTTTGTGAAACGCAGGTGCTCCACAGTTGTGGCTCCCAACTGCTCAACACCTCAGGTAGTAAACCCTCCTGCAGCTTTGTTGTCATTAGTGCCAAAAGTGTCTCCAGCAAGCACTGCGAGATCACACGCAATGAATCATGGGAAGCCTCGACTGAGAAGTTACTTTCCACGTTTCGGCTTTCTTCTGGACAATGCAGGTGAGCCATGACCTGTTGAATAGAGCGCTGGGCAAAGTTGTACTGGAGCTGTAATTTGATGCACTGCTGGTAAATCTTGTGAACTTTCCTTTCTTCTTCACGGGTGTTGGTTCTTGCAGAACTTCCAAAGAGGTTAGATGGAGAATAATTGCTTGATGAATGAAGCAACTCCTCTAGTTGGGTACAAGCAATACTATAGTGGCACTGCAATTCTTTCTCATGCCTTTGAAGCAACGTAAGATGCTCCTTCAGGTGCATACTGGTCATCAGTGGTGTGAAGGCTGCCTTGGAACTCGACCCAGCATTCGTGCTTTCCTCTTGGTTATGTGGATACACAGAGTAACCATAAAACTCGCCAATATTCATGCGTACTTTTGCGTTGCTTCTTGGCCTTCCAACTACTGTCAACTGCACGGAAAAATGATTATCAGTAAAGGTTTGAAATATTGTTCTGTTGAAGAAAGAAGGCATCAAGCACTTAACTACTCACTTTATCTATCACAGGGTAGAGATACTCCCTCAAAGAACCTGTCACTACAACTCCACCTAAAACTTTACTTTCTTAGTCCCTCCTTTACGACAGATATCATTGCAAATTCTCTCCTTGTGACGATTGATTGTTCGGGGCTTTTATGATATCTGAAACAGGATTTACACTGCTATAACTGTCAACCCATGGACACTCAAGTTTTTTCTACGCCTTGGCTCCGAAAAATTTTTTGGACATTTGACGGCTAAAATTTTGTGGCAGAATATTTTGAGGTTTAAACAGTACTGGCATGAATCTGCTATCTATATCTTATTTTCATACCTTCACATATTGGCATAATGGGGGAGGCAATAAATCTTTTAAAACGCAATTAACTAAATCAATATCCGGGGCAACTGCAATCCGTTGTGCATCCAACTCTTCACCATGGATCCATACATCTATAGACAGTGATGATAACTCTGTACAGCTTGGAATTATAATGTCTGTGAGTTGCACAACGCAGCCAAAATCGAGCACTACGTGGTGACGTGCACCAGAATGAAGCCGCTCCATTACCAGCGTTTGAGCCTGAGGAAGCTAGAAGATTCAAACGGTCCTTAGTCTATTGAGTCCTTTACAATGAACATGGTGGTTGCCATTGTCTTGAGTATACGTGTCCATAAATAAAAACTGCCATTTTGTTTAATTTTACTAAAAAGCAAGCTATTTCACAAAATTTATGGGGTTGGAATGAGCTGCAGATTGATTCAGAATGAGATTAGCACTAATGGGGAATTTTTTTGTTGCCCTCAATGAAGGTCTCCCTTTTTGTCATGGGGTCAACAGCTCTGTGGACCAAACGCTAAATGTCAGGGACAGGGGACAACGCTAAGTTCGAGCCTTATCTTGTCATAAAGTCGTTACTAAATGGTTGCAGATTGTTTAGTTTACGAGTAAGAGTGTAAAAAAGAAGAAAACAAGAATTTAACAAGTAGACACTGTGAAAAAGCTGATTAAACGGCAGGAGCAGAAACCACTCTCAAGTGACATGATACGAAAAAGCCGAGGGATGCTAGCAGGTGAGTTACTCTTAATTACAAAAAAAATACACGTTATAACAGTAAGCTTATAATTTGCTTCATCGAATATTTAGTTATTTATGTCTGAGTTAGCTGTTAAATCACTTCAGACCCTATTTCAAACACTTTGCTACCTCTGGGTACCACTGTAACGCTCGCAGTATTTTCAAATATTGAAATATCTACTGTGTAAACATACTGCAATACCAAACTTTTAAATTCAATTTCGAAAACACAATTATTTTGAATTATAAGAGAGCCTTATGCAGTGAGGCAAAATCATATTTTTAAAAGATCCTGATGACCAATAGCAAACGCACCTTTAAAAGCTGCCTCTGAGCAGCCTGTAAATTGTAAGACTGTGGCATTAACTTGACTGCATCCAGCTTCTTCTTCGAACCAGATGCAGACATTTTCCTTTTATGCTCAGCCAGATTGATGGAAGTTGTGGCCAGCGGCTTGACAAGTCCTTCAGGAAACGCTTCACTCCAACTGATGGCCTTGGGAAAGAGCCCGGCTAGTTCCTCGAGCTCCTGCTTGTGCTTCTCGAGCTGCTGCTTGTGAACTTGCAATTTCACCAGTTGCTGCTGATGATGCTATGGAGATAACAGGTTCATTGTGAGTATGACAGTCATAACATCAATCACCGTAGGTATCAGATAAAACCATCACTAATCACGATTGTACATTCAATTTCACCAGTTGCTGCTGCTGATGCTATGGAGATGACAGGTTCATTGTGAGTCAGACAGTCATAACATCAATCACCGTAGGTATCAGATAAAACCATCACTAATCACGGTTGTACGTTCAAACATCATAACAACAACCAAAACCATAATAAATGGTAATGATATATGCAAAAGAAAGATTTCAGTTACGCTGACAGTAGCGGTTTGGGTTAAAATAAAGACAACGAATTGCAATGGTAATATAATAATAATGGTAACAGTAGTTCAAACAAATTGTTTATGCGCCGTGCGTAAGAGATATCAAAACCAGTACCTTAAGTAGCTGCAACTCTTGTTCAACAGCAGCAAGTGATGCTGGCATTACAGGAACAACTGGGGCTGATGCGAAGATCTGACTTGAACCATTGCCAGAGGTAACTGGACCAGATGCCATCATCTTTCCAAAGCTAGTTCCCTGTGAGTCCGTTTTCTCCACTCTTGCACCATCACTAGTAGAGCAACAAATAAAGTGCAGTGGTTCAACATCTAGTAGACCCTGGAATGCAGTGGCATACTGGTTGATTGGGGTTGCTTCCAAGCTCTCACTCTCATCTACCTCAAAAGCAGGCTTTGCACCTGTAATGCCAGCGGAGACTCCTCCTCCATTTGTAGATGGCAACAAAGTTTTAGGAGGAACATCAAACAATTCTGGATCGAGAGGAGTACCATACAATCCATACCTACGATAGAACCACAGCTGCCAATCGAATTCTACACCAGAAGTGTTTAAAAGACAATGCATGCGCATCACAAACAACATTAACATAAAGACTTTTAAAAATGAAAAGCAAGTTTCCAAAAAAGAAAACTCTGACAAATTTGTAAATTCCACAGATTGTAGAAGCGTGCTAAACGAAGAGTATTGTGGTTGCACTAACACAGAAGTCAAACATCAAGTAAGCAATATGCTTTAAAGTGAAAAAAGAACTAAAAAAGGTCTAGAAAGACTATGAAAACAACGTCCGGTACCTTGATCTTAGAAGCCGGTGAGAATACATCATGTTCTTGTTCAGACTGTTTGAGATCTTGGTCAACAAATCTACACAGGTATTGCCTGTATTTGTAGGATCTGCTAATGCAGCAACACCAGTCAACAGCCTGAACAGGCTATAAACAGCCCCAGCTGATGTGGCACTTGGAGTGTCTGGCAACACCTGAAGTATTGCTCTCAACAACTGCGTTCTGAAGGACAGCTCTGAAACAAGGCTGTCTCCACCCTGGTCAGAAACTCTTGTTTGCCTGCGAAAAATAAACGAAAACACAACCAGATTTTTTTAAAGCTCAAATAAAAACTTGAGTTAAAGTGTATGAAACGATGAAATAACGGTATTACAAGTTTTTCGGGACTTTCTATAGCCTCCATCCCGAAAACTCATATTATGATTTGTTGTGCCTTGCTTCATGCTCAGATCAATCTTTATTTGGAGTAGTAACCTGCAGGGACCTGGATTCTTGTTCTAATGACCTGATAACCTAGACTGATTAACAAAATTGCAAAAGGCTCGCAAGTCCCCGAAGGTGAGTTTTCCAAAGGGAGTGTAGCATAAAACATCTGTACTGCTCGTAAGGTACAAAAGCCTTGCCTTGCCTTGCCCAATCAAGATAATACAGTTTAATAAATACAACATTATCTCACTACTGACCTTAGGCACAGAAGAATCAAGCGACTGCACTTGTGGGCAACACTACGCCCCGCTGATAGGTAACAGCACCTGACTATGACGAACAAACTCTGCCACACTTCATTGGTTAAGCTGTGTTTCCTAAACGTAAACGGTAATAAGCAAAATTACAAAAACAAAACCTATTAAAAGCAATCGGTATTTTACTATAAGACGCCAGCGAGTCCACACCCTGACGCCCAAAACTTTTACTGCTATCTCAAATTCAGATATATATACGCTGTTGATTGACACTTCACACAAGTGACAAAAAAGCGGAAAACAATAACTTTGAAGTTAAGTAAACATTTGGTTGTTGTGTTCGAGAAAAATTCTTGTTTCTATATCTGCGATTATTCTTACACAAAACTTTCTGAATCATTGGCGGATATCTATGTTGGTTGTGTGCATATTTTGTTTTTTTCAAGATCTTTAAGATAAACGCTCCAGTAGCATATGACAACACTGAAGTAACAACTTGATATTTCTTGCTTAGCAAATTCTATTACTTTGCCGCGACTTTTGACCTTGATCAAGACACTTAAAAACCATTCAGGAGGCATCCCCTCCATTTCGTCCTAGCACAATTTTCCCTTGATTTGGCCATGACTTTAGTTTTCCATTACAAAAAGTAATACTCCATAACTTTTAATAACTCCATAGAACGATATATTGAAATGCTACCAGGGAGCATCTATTCCCTTTGAGAATGGCTAAATTGCTCTCTGATACGATCGTCTGAAATTGAGCCCACATATAATGTAGCACTAACCTAACTTGGGAATTAACACTGACTCCAGCTATCCAACAAAGCAACTTCAATGCAGCCCTCTGTAACTCTACAAGATTACCAGCACTTGAGGCCGATCCCAGAACTTGCTGCGGACTGCAGACTGCTTGAATCAATTCCTTATGGAATGTCTGATCACCCAACATGGCTAGTCTTTGCTGTAAACTGAGTGGATGACTTACTTTGAACTTCCTAAACGTAACAGAAACTTCATCCAGACACTCGCAACCCTTTAATTCTGATGCTGTGGCAATGGATGCTGAGTCAGCACTTTGATTTGACGGTTTAAAGACTAGAAAGAGAGTCCTGCTCTTGGTGTTAATTAATTCTGCACTAGTGAGGACAATTCGACCTTGGCGAGAGGAGCTATCCAGTCCTGTGTCTAGACCGACCGGACCACAGAGAACATGTTCCTGCTTCCCTATTCCAGCTCCCATGAATGTCTTTTTGCCATAGTGTTGGGAGCCTCCTCCTACTGTTCGGACAGCTGACGGGCAAGAAGTTCTCACTAGTGACACACAGACATTGGGCTTTGATGCTGATGAATGCAATGAAAACTTGATGTCTACATGGCCTATGCAGCATTGTCGTGGGAGCACCAATTCAAAGAACTGCTCCTTTGCTTGATGACTAAAAAAACAGTTAATTTATTAACAAAAGAAAAAACATATGGCCTAAAGCTATCATCAAAACCTGTTTTAGACACCGATTTTCTGTTAATTTCTTTTATCGAAGAAGATGAATCATCAGTTATATACCTAAAACGTAATCTGACAAACGCTTTTGTCGGTTACCGTAAATAAGCCCCCCTCAAATATGCCCCTCCCCCCGTCTAGAGATTCGAGTTTTAAATAAGTCTTCCAAAACCCAACATAAAGGCAAAGAAAATAAAACAGAAGGCGTATTGTGTCAAAAATATACATATTGTCATTGGTTGTATCTGTTTTAGTTTTGGAATGGTGCTGGTTATAACGTCCTTAAGAGGAACAAAGAGTCAACAATTGCTCTTAAATCTGTTAGGTATACTTCATTGGTGTTTTTGTCTTAGGCTTATCTTTAAATCAGTCCCCTCTCTAATAAGCCCCCGTCTCGAAGGTCTATTACAGCGTTTACGGAGACGAAAAACACAAAACCTTAGAGCAATTTCTTGAACTGAGCCAACAGTTTAACCCGTGGAAACTTGTTCCGCATTATAATATATTATTAGGAGTAACCTAAAACAATTACTCAAATGCCACCTGAATTTTTGAAGATTAAATAAAACAATACTTGTACTAATGAAAGTGAAACAAAATTATACTTTGCACTCGTAGTATCACTGTAAACTTCAATCAATGATGGTGGCAGTTTCAACTATTTCTAAATGATAATGGGTTGCTTTCCCAAAGTGAGCTATTCATTTGCGCAAACGCAAAAGCCTCAACATGCTTTTTACCCGTTGCGGTGAAGCTTCCAGGTCCTGGTGTGCAAAGTACAGTCTCCTTGATTGTGTTGATGAAGATGGACTGGGTGGCGTCGATGTTGCTGTTCTTGTTGGATTTCTGTCCAACATGGAGGAACTGTTGCAGAAAACCGTGGAACAATTGTTTCGAACTCTGTCAGCAAATCAAGTGCTTGTAGACTATCAGTTGTCACAGGGCTTTCCAAAACTCCTGCTGGCACGAAATAACATCAGTGAGAACAAAAACTACGATTTAAAACACTTTAGATAACCTTCCACGAGAGGGAGGGAGGGAGGGAAGGAAGGCTAATGCAAAAAAACGGTAGACTCAACAACAGTCTTCAGTAGTTCAAACTACTGTCGTTTGTGATGCATCTGAGCTCTGAAGATGCAGTACACCCGAAAGACTGGATGCATCAAACCAGCAGTCATGGGCCTTTTTCGACATTTGATTTTCCTGTTGCTGAATCACAGTTTAACATTAATTACAAAATAATCTTACCGTCAAAAGCACCAAGATCCGCATGATATGATAATTCTTTTATTGCAGCTGCTCCTGGACCACGAATATTGTCTTGGATGTCGTTTGAATGAGCTATGCTTAAAAAATGAAGTTTACCTAACTGTGTGCATGCACACAGACAATCTATACCAGAGCAATAAAGAAGATGAACGAAATAGTCTGACTTGGGCTGCATCTTCGTTAATATATTTAATGATTCTCCAGAAAATATTATAACATTTCCGTTAACGGTAGTTGCTGCAAATTTACAACAACATGATGACTGTGACGCCGTTGGATCTGACTTTACGACCATTCCCGACGAGATTGTGAAACAATCTTCATTTAGTTCATTACTTTCAAGTGGTAGAGATATGCAGTTAAGAATAGTTTCAGTTGACAGATACTTTCTCGTAACCACAGGTTTCTCTAACAGTGTTCTGGAAGAGTCATCCCCTAATATGCTGTATCGTAAAAGTGCACACCCACATGGTTGTTCTTCCTGGGAACTTTCTACTGGTGAATGTGGTTTCTCTTTAACGCTGTCATCATCAGTTGCTAAGGAAGTGTTCTTGACAGGTTCACTACTCGGTTCCCCTGTGCAAGATTTTTTTCTGGATTCTGCTTTGGATTCTAAATCTTGTTCTTTATCACCTGGAAGTGTATTTGATTCATTTTCCTTAGTCCTTACCTCTGATTCAACAGAGCCAATATCTTTGGTAACTAATTCATTTTGTAAACTTGGTGTACATAATTCCTCGGTTGGTACTTTGCCTTTTACTTTAATTTCAGCATCAACTGACAAAGTAGGAGTAAACGATTCAACCGTTTGTTCATCGCTTGAGGAGATAGACGACGATGAGTGCTGTTTATAAAGCCAAACATTAACAAGAACATGGTGACCATCACAACATGGAACAATGTGTTTCACTATACAAGTCATGCCATCAAATTCTGGTAGCTGAATATTTTGTAAAATATTTCCCGTTTTCATATGTTGCTTTGCATTCTCCCCATTTTCGTCTTTTGTAATTGATTCTCCAGCAATGGCATCCGCAAACTTTTTTAAAACAGTGGAGGGAAATGTGTCTGGCAAAACATCAACATCTGAAAGTGACAAGCCATCGTCAAATCCTTCATCAACATATGATGGGTAGAGTGGTTGATTACTAACGGCATTGCTCTGGTCATTTTCGGTTTCAGGAAGAACTTTATACACATGCAAAAACGGAGTACTGTCTTTTAATAATTCAGTCCTTACGTCAACTCCTTTTGTTTTTGTTGTCTCTTCGTCCATTACAGAAACTCCAGCTATCAAGACAGGCTGGTGTTTATTAAGACTATGAAGATCACGTCCATACATAACTGAGTGTTGCTGAGAGCACATTGTGGATAATGACAAAGCTGTTACACATATCGTTTCCTTCGATTCTCTGTTTGTATCCTGTTGTACATCAACTGCAGAAACGAAAAATCTTGGTACAATTAGGCTGATTGAATGCTACAACGTCTACTCTAAAACGTTGTCTCAACACAACTAAACAAAACACATGCATGTATTTGGCACTGGACACGAGAGAGCAGAGTCTATCATATTAAGTACATTGGTGTCTAGTTCTTTTATAAATCTATTTTTTTAACATACAAAAAGGCGAGATAAAATGAATGCAAAATTTTCCGAACCTTGTCGGTTAAGAACCATCATCAGAGATAAAATGTCCTGCCTAGCAATTAAAAGTGACCAAAAAGGTCTAGGAATTTCCCAAGGGGAACAGAAAAATAAAGCTTGTGGTTTCTTTGTTTAATTCCGGTCTGTGACCAATTATGTGACTATTGTGACTATCAGTAATGCCTTAACGATTTTTCTCTTTGCTATCTCGTTACTATGCAAAAGCACTTTCCGACTGAAGGTGTACCTTTAAGACAAGCAATTAAACAACTGAATGGATTATTACTTCAGTTATAGGGTTCACGAGGTGGATCAAAATGTGAAGCACCATTGGATTTTCGTGAAAAATAATATTCTTGGTGTGAGTCTAACCTTTAACTTTTTCACTTTCTTTCAAGCTGTCCAACTGCGGCGTGTCTGTCTCATCTGGAAGATCAACAATATTCTGTTCTGGAGAGACTTCATGGCTCTCGGCAGGCTGAGCCTTAATCTGTTCACTTTCTTCCAGCCAAGCTTCAAACACTGCTGGTCTTTTCTCTTTCTCGGATTCTCCTGAAGACCCATCAGGTGTGAATCTTTGGTCGTTGTTGAGATTTTGATAAACTTGAAACTGCGTTAACACCTGTAACAAATCATGTGCTTCAGTTAAGATATATAGTTTTCTTTCTCAGTTAAATGTCCATTGACGAGCTTCGCCTTTTTATCCACTGGAGGTGAAAAACAGAAAATGTTTTTTTCTTGTCCAACTTCCTGTGCTTTATTTTAAGAGTTTTTCAAGAATTTTTTTTGCGTTCCTCTGGTGCTTTATTCTAAAGGCCCTTTTCGGAACTCTTTCGATTCTTGCATGGAGTCTTTGGTGTGAAGTTTAATCTTTCTTTATTGGTTAACATAGAGTTTTGTCTGGATAGAGTCCGTTTGGTTTTGTCTGTTTGTTTGCCCATAATGGAAAAGACAGAGTCTGTTGAGGCAAAACTTTGTTTTCAATTGCCAGGCTTTTTCGATTTTTCCAGACTGAGCCCTACTACAAGTTCACGCTTTTGTAATACAAGTGAAACATCAAATGGAAACAGTTTATGATAAATCAGAAGGATCAAGTGTAAACTTGTACTGTCAAACGTTTTAAAGTAACATTTCTAATTACATTTTTAATGTAGTTCATCAAGATAAAAAGTGTCCTTATCATATTCCCTTTTGAGCAAGGCTCTGTACATGTATGTCGATGCTACCTTCTCATGCTCGCAAGTAAAAATGTTTTCAGGAGCTTTGGCTTTATCTCTAGGTAGCACAAAAAGAAAGTTTGTTACGTTTTACTGTTACTAAAGTTGTAATTCATACTTATCACAACTGTCATCTTGAAAGATATTTTCAAAATACAACGAGACACTTTTCATCACTATCTTAAAATCAACTAAACTCCCCTAAAGCCTATCTAAAAGGCCCACAGGGCTGGTGCTTATTATAATCTCTGGTTTCCATAGTGTTAAGTGTTAATAGCCTTTCACTTCCACTGGAAGGGAGACTAACCATTGCAGGTGAATGACCATTAATTATCAATTGGCATCTACTGTATTATGTTGTTACCTTCAGTTGGTCTCTAAGGTCCCACACCACCACGTGTCCTCCACTTGTACAAGTAGCAATCAGTGGAATACACCCTGCACCAACTG
Organism: Hydrozoanthus tunicans; assembly: GCA_026413305.1. Classification (NCBI taxonomy): domain Eukaryota; kingdom Metazoa; phylum Cnidaria; class Anthozoa; order Zoantharia; family Hydrozoanthidae; genus Hydrozoanthus; species Hydrozoanthus tunicans. The sequence continues at coordinate 13,425 of JAOBAT010100901.1, forward strand.
TACTTATACATGCAATCTAACAGAAAAAGGACCAAAAACAGTGTTTTAACAATAGATTCACTAGGTACTACACCTGCTTTCTTAAGAGTTCTTAACAATAAGAGACGCTCAGAAGCTTTTTAAAAATATAACCAATGTGACTAGTCCGCTTTCTAGATTGTTACTCACAAAGATAACAAGACGTTTATAATTATGCTGATACTCTAGGTTTTACAACTGTGATTCCCGATGACAATCAGCCAAGAGACCAATGTTATATTCTAATAAAATCCTTAATAATGAAGTCACAATGATTCTGAAACGTCGGACAAATGCATTAATTTTCATTCTAAATTTAATTTCTAAATTTTTTTGTTACGACTACTAAATTTGTTAGACTAACTCAATGGGGCCCCAGATTTGCAGTCACCCGGTCACTCAAGGCAACCATAAACTTGCTCAGACGACCCAGAAATGTTGATTAGTCGTCCCACCTGATGACTTGAAAAATTGCCACAACGTAGACGAAACTAGAATTTCCAATTCTCTTTTAGACTCATGTTGACTGCTACTTAATAAACAACTTTGCTTACACTGAGTAAAAAGAATGAATTGTATTGCAACCAACTCAAATTATTGTGTACAAAACAAATCTACATATTATTTAACACATTCAAATTATAGACTCTCTTGTAACTAACATAAGTGTTGAAAATCATGTAACTTGGTTTCAACAAATAAAAATAAATGAACACCCTTCTTTCGTTTAACTGTGTTTAATTTGAGAAATTTTAATCAGAAAAAAATTTGCCTGGGCAAGTACAAAATTTTAATATACTTGCTCGTCTGGCAACCATGTAAAATGACAAATCTGGAACCCTGTAAATCCATTCCTGACTTGAACATTAACAAGAAATTCCCGGGCCAGTTCCTCAAAACCCTGATTAACTTAACCTTGAATTAACACAAAATTTCAAAAAAATATTTCTTCGTAAGTAAAGCTTTTTTGTACTTACAGAATACTGATCAGATTTACCAATAAAACAAACAGTTCCCCCCAAGAATTTCAGCCCAAAGAAAGCTCCAGAAAGTACAAACTTAAACATGATTTAACAACTTAACCCTGGTTAAGCTATAATCAGGTTTTGAGGAAATGGGCCCTGATCTGTACATAATTGTGATTTGTGATGCTCACCTCGTCATTTGTGTTACCTCCATGTCTTAATGCAGGTGCTGTGGCAAGTGTTACTGTTAGATGGGGCAAAAAACATTTATAAAACATGATCCAAATGGTTGACCTGTTAACATTTAATATATACTTACAGTTGGAACTAAATGGGAACTGGAATTAACTATTTAATTAGAAGTCATTCTATAGAAAACTGACTGACAGTTTTAGAATTTGTGTTAACAAACAAAATTCTTCTGCTTAAACTCTGTTTGAGGCAGGCTCAATTCATTTCATTTCGCTGAATATAGTAAGCTGCCTTGCTCTTCAGCCTTAACCCATCCCTTATCGTTTGTTGCATGTGAATTGTTCACTATTCTAGCTGACTTCAAACATTTGATAAATAATAGTCAACTATACTGCCTCACTGGAAATGGTATTAATTAGGTATTTTTTTACTATGTTCAACTATGTACTGTGTGACACACTTCGAGGACTTGAATAGAGAATTTGGCAGGCAGGATGAAAATATTTAAAACAATGTTTTTCACCTGTTTATGGCAGGTTAAATAAATTGTATGGTATTAACAGCCAATCAAATTGAGTTTCTAAAACCCATTCTGATAATGTTTGCACTGTTTTCTTCCACTCAAACAGACAAAAATTAATATTACAAGTTTGTTATTTCTCAATCTTCTCAGCCAAAGGAGAACATGCAACTACAAAGAAAACAGAAAACACCAAAAACGAGACTTCTTTGGGTAAGACTGCAAGGAATTTTTAGAATTGGCTGGATGAGTGGATAAACTTGTGAAGAATTCCACTTTCTTGAAGTTTGACATAAAAGTCACCCATTTCGCAAACTTGTGATTGTTTTTAAAACTAATTTAACAGTGTCATGTTTGTGTATGCATAACGGGGAAACTTTAGAAAATTCACTTCTTTAAGTATTTCCTACAGAACTCTTGTTTTGTCTCTATGTACATGGAAATAGCTGGTTTCCTACAAGAGTATGTTTGATGTGATTGATCACGAACAACCTTCCAAAATTTAACATTTTAAAAACAAAAGAGAGAGAGTAATCTGAATTAAGGTCATAATTCCGCCTCTTTAAAGTTTTAGTAAAAAATAGGTAAAATGGTATATGTGATATTTAAATTTAAACTAAACGTTTTCAATCTTAAGGTCATTCCATCGAAATAGAACCTGCACCTGGATTTTTGTCAAACTTTCCTCATTTGTCAATAATTATAAGTAAACTACAAAAATGGAATAAAAAAGGGGTGTGCCCGGGTTAACTTTTGAGATACGATTGATACAAACAACCCCTCAAGGGCTA
>JAOBAT010100912.1:0-15910 GCA_026413305.1 Hydrozoanthus tunicans
GACCAGCTTTGGCCATGCACCCTGTTTAGACCAGCTTTGGCCATGCACCCTGTTTAGACCAGCTTTGGCCATGCACCGTGTTTAGACCAGCTTTGGTAATGCACCGTGTTTAGACCAGCTTTGGCCATGCACCGTGTTTAGACCAGCTTTGGCCATCACCGTGTCAAGACCAGCTTTGGCCATGCACCGTGTTTAGACTAGCTTTGGCCATGCACCCTGTTTAGACCAGCTTTGGCCATGCACCCTGTTTAGACCGGCTTTGGCCATGCACCGTGTTAAGACCAGCTTTGGCCATGCACCGTGTTTAGGCCAGCTTTGGCCATGCACCGTGTTAAGACCAGCTTTGGCCATGCACCGTGTTTAGGCCAGCTTTAGCCATGCACCGTGTTTAGGCAAGCTTTGGCCATGCACCGTGTTTAGACCAGCTTTAATCATCCACCGTGTGTATTCTAGCTTTGGCTTTGCACCGTGTTTAGACCAGCTTTGGCCATCACCGTGTCAAGACCAGCTTTGGCCATGCACCCTGTTTAGACCAGCTTTGGCCATGCACCCTGTTTAGACCAGCTTTGGCCATGCACCCTGTTTAGACCAGCTTTGGTCATGCACCCTGTTTAGACCAGCTTTGGCCATGCACCGTGTTTAGACCATCTTTGGCCATCACCGTGTCAAGACCAGCTTTGGCCATGCACCCTGTTTAGACCAGCTTTGGTCATGCACCCTGTTTAGACCGGCTTTGGCCATGCACCGTGTTAAGACCAGCTTTGGCCATGCACCGTGTTTAGGCCAGCTTTGGCCATGCACCGTGTTAAGACCAGCTTTGGCCATGCACCGTGTTTAGGCCAGCTTTAGCCATGCACCGTGTTTAGGCAAGCTTTGGCCATGCACCGTGTTTAGACCAGCTTTAATCATCCACCGTGTGTATTCTAGCTTTGACCATGCGCCGTGTTTAGGTTAGATTCGGCCATGCACCGTGTTTAGACTAGACTCGTGGTAAGATTTGATAAATAAATTATCAATGTCGTAAATGAAGTTTGAGAAGCTGACGTTTCGAGCGTTAGTCCTTCGTCTGAGCATCTGCTCTTATCTATCCTTTTCTAATCTATGCTCAGACGAAGGGCTAACGCTCGAAAGTCAGCTTCTCAACTTCATTTACGGCGCTGATAATTTATTTATCAAATCTTACCACGAGTTTATTTCTACTCGCCTACGCATTGAACAGTTTGTTTAAAAACTATTCACCTCTTGTTTAGACTAGCTTTGGTCATGCACCATGTTTAGATTAGATTTGGACATGCGCCCTGTTTAGTCTAGCTTTGATCATGTGCCGTGTTAAGACTAGCTTTGGTCATGTGCCGTGTCAAGACTAGCTTTGGTAATGCGCCGTATTAAGACAAGGCTTTGATCATGCGTCATGTTTAGATTAGATATAGACATGCGCCGTGTTAAGACTAACTTTGGCTATGCGCCGTGTTAAGACTAGCTTTGATCATGCGCCGTGTTAAGAATAGCTTTGGTCGTGCGCCGTGTTAAGATAAGGCTTTGATCATGCGCCGTGTGTATTCTAGTTTTGACCATGCGCCGAGCTTAGCGTGTGTATTCTAGCTTAGACCTGGCCATGCGCTGTGTTTAGTCTAGCTTTGATCAGGCGGGCATGTTAAGATTACTTTGGCCATGCGCCGTGTTAAGACTAGCTTTGATCAGGCGGGCATGTTAAGATTGCTTTGGCTGTGCGCCGTGTTAAGACCAACTTAGTTCATGCGCCGTGTTAATTATATTCTCGTTTTAGTTACGTGCTGTATTTAGAGTAGCTTTTGTTTTTCGCCGTGTTTAATTTCTCAATTAGTCAAACTTTACTTAATCACCTTTGGTCATGCGTTGTTTTTTGCAGCTTAAAATACTTATACCTCAAAGTGTTTCATCTGAATACTAATAAAAGCTATTTACAGGTTCAACTACAATATATCTTTTTAACTCTCGAAAGATTTGAAAAATTTTTACTTAACTAAAAAGAATATATAGTAAGAATACACTCGCCTTCATTGAGACTGCGTTTCAGCGAATAAAATATCAAAACAACTTCCTTCACGTTAAGTTTCCATTGAAAGCAGTGTAAAGGCAAACCCGTAAAACAACTCGAAAATCCAGTATTTTTGCACTGTCACGGTGAGCATGTCATATACGGTTTTAAGGAGAATGACGGGCTTCCTGTCGGGTAACTCTTGAAAGGAAACTGCTTAACCAGTGACATCCGCTTTTGTTCACCACAATGTACTAATCATATCGGCACTTGACTCGAAATAAGACCGAATGACGTCACTTCTCTTCAATTTGAGCTAAATTAGGTAGCTTTTGTGTTCTTGGACACGCAAAGCAAAATGTTCATGATTTTGTTTCCTTTCAGTTTTCCTCTTCCTTTTTGCAGTTTTTTGTTTACTTCTGTTGATAAGCTCAAAGTTCCGATCCCTTTTTATACCGCATACATTCTGGGATTTTCCACCCCTAATCCAATTACTCAGCATAAGTTGGTTTGGTTAAATGAAGCGGTAATACATTATTCCACTTTATTAATTTTGACCTTGGAATATATTTAGTCCTCGTATCTCTTTTCAGAGTTGTTTACTGCTTTTACTGTCTCATTTTCTTAAATCATCAAAAAAACAGTTAAACCTTAAAAACTGGTAAAACTTAACTTCTATCTTATTCTAACTAAAACAAATGTTAATTTGGTGAGCGTTAGTAAAATTAGACAAATTCCGGTTTGATGGCCCTTACTTAGAGATTGCGTGGTGATTTGTAATTAAAAATATACGAGTGCGCTACTTGCCGCACGGTGCAATATTGCCTCCGGAATTTAAAGCCAATCTTAGATGGTCACTTTATCACTGTATATCATTACGCAGTAGAACTATCTAGGCAAATACTAGTTGCAGTTGATTAATTGTTCTTAGCATGCGCCATTCTAGAACTGTCACACGACTCTTTATTCAATCACATGCCCAAACACATACGCTCAAAATTTGCTAACAATTTCTGAAGGAATGGTTGAGCACAAATCTCCGTGAAAATATCCAAAGCCTTTGTTTTGGCCAAACATTTTTCTTAGCTTCTTTATTTGTTGTCAAGAGTTTTTTTTATTAAGCCAATTATCGTTGTTAGTTAAGTTTTATTACTCTAAACCTTACAAGGTTTATACAGTTGAATATGATAAATAACGTTGATATTGTCTATGCAGTTTGGCTTGAAGCAATTTTTATAGACTGATTAATATCATTACCAGCAATGAAGGGGGTACAAATTAAATGGCACGTACTCAACCATTTACGATCTCTTGATGTCCAGTATCCAGTTTTAGTGCTGTAGTTGACGTTTATTTGCGACACGACCTTAATAACACTTTTTGAATTCTTTTATTTGTTACAAAATTTGCCCTAAAGCAAAGTCAAGCAGAAGCAACTGGTATCGCCCAATATAAATAACGAGCATCTAACAAACCATACTAATAAATTATTAAAAGCGAGGAAATCATAGTATCAGTGTTTGAAAATACAACTATTCAGTAGATATACTTGTCCAGCCCTTGTTACCTACGGGGGGAGGAGGGGGTACTCCCTATATTTGGGTGGTAGATATGACCATCGTATTTCTTAGGGGGCGTAAGCCCGTAGTTTTTTTTTTTTTTTTGGGAGTCGTTTAAGAAAATCCTATGTTAAACTGTTAACCAGGAGCCTGGTGCTTTTCAGGGTTGAAAAACGTTGAAGATTATTAGATTGCTAGCAGCACTCTTTTAGCAAACGTGCGTGCTGAACAAGAAGTTAAGACAAAAACCTTTGGCAAACGTCCTATTACGCGCGCGCCTTTATTTATTTACTGTATATCACGTTCGGCGCAACACGAGCTATCGAGGGAAAAATGTTAATTTTTATTGGTATTTTTAAGGGTAATTTTTAACCGAGAGGTATGTTTTAGGGTGCAAAATTCTTATGCTTTGGTTTCAATTGGTATTCCTTAGGGTAGTTTGGGGACTTTTACGAGGGTCATCCCTACCCTTATAACCCCGAAGTAACCCCCGGGGTACCTAACCCAAAATTTTACTAACAAACATTATTATAAAATACTAAAAACGAAGCAAATAAAGTGCATTTATTGTTGTCGATATGCGGTCTTTGAAACAAGAAACAGTCTCCTATTTCTTTCTAAGAACTATCTTAATATGTGAATGAATAGAAGGATTTTGAGGTTAATTCGGAGAGCAGGAGAAATTTTAAATATATCGGGTATCGAGATTTTAAAGAGGGAGTATAGTTGATATTGGGAATACGAAGAACTTTGGAGGGAACGTAGTAAGGAGTAAGAGATGTAACCTATGAGAATGCAGAGGGGCACAGTTGAATTGTTTTCTGGTAAAGTTTCGACCATTCCTTTGAGCAAAAAATCTGAAGAGTGATCTGTACCCATCAAAGTTCATGCTAAACCTTGAATTTCAAGATATAAAGGTGTTGTTAACGTTATCTCGTTAACTAAAGCTTATAAGAGATTAGTCTCGTTATTCTGAGACCAGTCGGGTTCGCTGAGAAACTACCCGAATCACTTTATTTTCGACCACCCCAACGTGTTTGGAACACGAACTAAGTTATATACAGACCTGTCCAGTACATTTACAAGAGTACGAAAAGTACCTCCAAACTTTAACATGCTTGCAACTTGACAACATTCAAAAAGAACAGAGAAAAACATAATCTTGTTATGAAACTCGTTACGTCCTGCTTTGTAGGTCTGTAGAGCTAGATATAGGAATACCTACCAGCCGAACTCTCCCCCCTCCCCAAAATGGACATCTTAGAGATCCATGAGGGCATTGAGGCAAAAGTATACTGATCCTGAAAACACTGAACATCGAAAACTCAAACAGTTTGGATGCATCTCACTTTAAATGTTGTTTGTTTATCTGTTTGAATAATTTATCGTACTAAGTTATATCCGCATGTCTCAGTAAAAGTTGATTGGATCTTCCAATACTCAAACTAACAAGTACGATAAACGACGAGTTTCCCTAGTCGATGAATCTGCGTTTGATAAAAACAACTTCTGCACGAAGCAGAGTGAAGCAGGACTGCAATACCTGGGGTACCTGGGGGTTTACAATTATCAGATCACAAAAATCATTGAAGCTTCTTTTTTAATAGTGAGACTTGCCTCCATTCACCAAGATTTAAGTGGAGAGGCAATTATAGCTTACTTTCACTTAAGCCTCACGAGCCCAAACATACATGATAAGTATAATTTGGACTCTGAGGCACTGACAGAGTGGACATCGTCTCGGTAATTCCACGTTGATAATCACGAGATGCTACAATTTTTAATGCCCTGTGTTCCAGTTGTCGGAACAGACTGAGACCCTGTTTAACCTATACCAAGGTGGCTTAAAATAAGGTCCTTGTGTTACCATCCTTACTAATACGGGTTCGCGTAGTTGAGCTTGTTGCATACAGTGTTTGAAAGTGTTCCACCAAAGGTCCGTTCATGATCGTTTTCTACCCGGCACTATGTGACCAGTACCGCGCAAAACAATATTCAAGACGATCCGTCGGTTCAGTACCGAGTGCTGAGATCTTTAGTATTGTCGTATTGCAAGCTCATAAAATAGTAAAAAATATTTCAAATGAATAAGTCTACTGTTAGATTGCTTCTCTTTTGCAAGCAGCATTGTAGATATAAATTGGGCCGGGCAATGGACATTTTAAAGATCCTTCAACTCTTCAGTAGTACACAAATACAACCATTGTGGAGACGCTAAATGACATCTTGTCGACCTTCACAATGGCAATACCGAGCTTAAGATACGAGGACGGAAACGTTGATGACGTTGGCAGTAAACAAAACAGTGAACACAATAGCTGCACGTTGGAATGCACCGTGCAGTTCACCTACACATCGTCGCCTTCAAATTTACGACGTGAAAGCTTAATTTTGGAGTTCTTACGACTACGGGAACGATAAACAGAAACGTTTCTCAATCTTCTTTTATTTTTGTGCAAGGAGCTTTAATCTTTTTCTGTTCACAAAGCGTCACTACGACAAAACAGAGGGCAAACGAGTCGGACATTGTCGGAAAGGCCAAGCCAGAAAGGTGTTTTTAGTAAGCGTCTGTCCTCGTATCTTTCTCCATCTCTTGATACACCTATTTTTTCTCTAGCAACATTTAAGGCCCCAAATTGCTTATTTAAGCAGTTTGATTGCTTAATATCAGACTTAGACCAACCTATTGGTATTTTTGCAATCGGTTCAGTTCTAAGTAAAATCACGGCGTTTCTCTACTGCAGTTCCTAACAAATCGGCCTTGTTTCTGCATTTGTGCAACTCGGCATTCCACTTTGCTGTCGTTTGACTTAAATCAGTTCCGAATAGTTCAAATTTGTTTCTGTATCCGTCCAGCCGGGCATTCCATTGTGCTGTCGTTTGACTAATAAACCAGTCATTTTGCATCGGTTATTCTATGTAAAGAAACTGTGTCTCGCTGCAGTTCCACATCGACTTTTTTCTGCACAAACGCAGCTCGCGGCGCTCAACTTTGCTGTCGTTTGACTAATATCAAATCAGTCATCTTACAATCGGTTATTCAAACCGAAGACAATGTGTTTCTCTGCAGTTCCAAATAGTTCGCACTTGTTTCTGCATGCACCGGCGCAGCTCGGCGCTCAACTTTGCTGTCGTTTGACTAATATCAAATCAGTCATCTTACAATCGGTTATAGTGAAAACACTGCGTTTCTCTGCGATCCAAATAGTTCGGACTTGTTTCTGCTTTCATGCAGCTCGACGCTCAACTTTGCTACCGCCTGACTAATAAATCAGTCATTTTGCAATCGGTTATTCAAAGTAACACCGACTTCTTTCTGCATCCCCGTAATTCGACATTCCGCAAGCAGTTCATTTATTAGGTAAAGCCTCCATCTCAATCTCTGAATCGTCGTCAGTTTTAAGTCTTTTCATACCTTTTTCTTTCGACCTCTTCCATCCAAATCTGGAGAAACACTTTCCGTTCTTGTATAACTCCACAGTTATGATAATACTACTAATAAACACAAAAGCTACCACAAGACCTATAAACATATACAGAGCCACATTCTCGTGCCGCAACTTTGCGTCCGGCGTTAGTGGCGAACGATCGCCTCCAATGCCGACGGCGTGAAGGGTGTCTGTTAAGTTTTCCTGCTGAGCGATCGCGTTGGATTTGGGATGGTCCTCAAACGTCTTAGCATGGCTAAAGTAGTTCATTTCCCTGCGTTTTTGTTAGGGAAATCGCTTCACTTCTTCTCCGATCATCTACAGGGGAAAAGAGAAAGAAAACAATTTTTTTGTTGTATGTACGTTTTTGATAACAAAAAACACGACTTTGCTCAGGCTCAGTGTCAAATACCTTAACCTTATTGTTTTCGGTACCCTATTTGAAAAACGACATCCGTATCATCCAATACAGCTTATAAAACATGAGTAAGCTAAAACACATTAACATTGACTACGGGTATATCAAAACGCTATTTCCGTATTCCTTTCTCATACACAATACTAGATACATGTTGTTTTCTTTTAAAACACGCTTTATAAAGATTCCTCTGCATGTAGTTTCTAGTATCGACACTATATATCACTGATTTAAGTTTTATAGTTCGAATTGGTGGGTTTTTCGTACTTTTAATGGAGTTCTAAGAATACAGTTGTGTTCGATTCTTAAAACTAAAAGACCTACCACGCTGATTTTTCTTCATGTAACATGATTGCTTAAGCAAAAAAAAAAATTGCTAAAACTAGCTCAATGATGAGTTACGCTAGATTCTTTTTGTTTTTAGGTTTAACCATTTTATCAACCTCTTACTTTTCTTTATACCAAACCAGTAAAATACGCTGCATTTGTATGAGAAAAAGGCGCAGTGGCCGAGCGGTTAGCGTATTTAACTTTTAATCCAATGGTCGCGAATTCGAGTCCCGGTCAGACCACTGTGTTGTGTCCTTGAACAAGACACTTTACCCGATTGTTCCAGTCAATGCAACTTAGCTGTCTAAATGAGTACCAGTTCTGCTGGGGCCTTACCTGCGATGGATTAGTGTCCTGTCCAGGGGGAGTCATAGACACTCATCAACTTAACACTACGGAAACCGAAGATAAGCGCAGGCCTATTTGGCCAGTAGCTAGGCTCGAGAAAGGATTTTTAAGATTTATAGCTTATGATTAAAAGGGGATCAATTTTTCAGCATAAAATGATGAAAATAAAAAGAGAAACCAACATCATTCGAAACTATTTGAAAAGGAAAGAACCGATCCGTGCTGAAGATTTTAAAACCAATTACTTTTCGTTTTCAAGATTGGAAGGTCTAGACCCGGCTCTTGAACAAAAGAATGAAGTGAAGTAAGTTTTCGTTATCAGGACAACCGACTTGTATATTAACAATATGTTGCTATACACCAGGGTAAACGGCTTTTGATGAAATTTTGAATCAACAAACGGCAACGTTTTTATTTGAGGGTTTCTTTTTGTATTCATAAATTTCTTATTCTAAAACAGCAATTGACATTCTTCAATTCACAAACACGGTTGGGCTGAATTAGTTTGTTACTTTGGGAATTAGAAACTTACTCCATTGTAACTTGAAACAAAAAGATAATATCGCTTTTAGCGAGGTGCAGCTTAATTGGATATGATTAGATATTTCCAAAGCTCTAAAGCATCTTGCCTTACAACTAAGTTCTTTGCCGTTCACGGAAAAAAAATCAGCTTTGACTTTTCAGAGTGAGTAACGAATATTTCCATTTCAGTTCTTGGAATAGCCTTAAGGTATACAAAAAACGACCGGCAGCTTTTAAAGTTTATAACACTAAAGCCTTTTTTCTTGTTGTTTATATAACAAACATTCTTGATAAAAACTTGAATCGCTATTGGAGACCATGCAATGATTGAACATGTTTTCTCTGTCTTTAACTATACAAACACGCTATTCGAATTTTTAAAGCATTAATAACTGTTGTCATTAAAGACGTTTTGGGACAAACTAAGGCCAGTAACTTCGTGTAAATGATCCCCGAGTTCTTTGATTCGACAAAGAATAAAATTTATAAACAAAACAGATTACAGCTCGTAGCAACTTGACCGAAGTGAAATCGAACACTATTCGGTGTTAAAGACATCGAAAAAGGTCATGAAAGGGTCTTCTCCTAGCCTATAAGTGATAGTAATAAAAATTTCAATCGTTACAGCTTCTAAACTCAACCATTAAAATATAGGGCGAGGGGTGATATTTATCTCAGTGATATTGACTTAAGCACGTCTTGAAATATAAACATTTGTTCAGGTTTATTGCGATAAACTACAAGGTTTTATAACTGTATGGGAGAATCGAGTCGGAAATACTAATATGCTTTGTACTGTTAAAATACTACGGAATCTATTATCGTGAAACGTTACAGTACGTAACAAACGAAAGCTTGATGTGCTAAGAAAAAAAACAGCCTGAATAAGTGCGGGCTAGACGCTAGAGTTTTGGTCTTGCAATATATACACAAGACCTAGTCATAGAAACCAAACTGTTTTATTACCTGAACGAATACCCGGTTAAACGTGGTGTTTCTATCTTACATCGAGGAGTTATTTCCACCCAAAGATATAAATCATTGAATACAAACCACTCACTTGCTAACTGTCCCGTGAGTTGTCTTGATCCTTTCGCCAAGGGCGCAACAACTGATGTGAAGAAGCAATCGAGATGAGACACTCATTGAATATACGGTTTCCGACAGTTTACACGTACGAATCAAGAGACTTTTGAGAAGTTGTACTCCAAATCTGGCTACAAACACTCTCTTCCAACATTTCTATGAAATTGTCGGCTGGCGAGAGTCATCTCAAAATGGACGATAAATCATGTATGCGCGCGCATGGAGTCATGGGTAGCGACAGGAAACAATTGCATACCGGTCGGTGACTGGTATTTGCGTTAACTACAGGTGGCCGCTTGCATTCGGTTGATGATTGTTTAGTGCATGAAATAAGCACCGTACGACATGGTTTCAACTTTGACAAGTTCAGGGGGAATCCCCTTGTAATATTAGGACAAAACATTGACGAGCTTAGAGCGAAGTTATTTCAAATACACATATTTCAAACCAACGTACTCGCCTTCCTTTTCAAACGATCCTTCCTTAAAATGCTTTCAGCTTTCCAAACTGAATTTTTCTTCTCGAAACACTAAATTAAGTCCAGGACACACTAGCAATTTTATACGCCGATCGTAGCGAATTTGATCGCCTTCAAAACGTGGCGTATTTTAAAAATCGCTAGATACGGGCGATTTTATACGCCAGTCGCTGCGATCAGCGAAATTTGCTATCGCAGTATGGGTGACACACCAAACGAATTTGAGCAAATTTCGCCAATCGCAGCGATCGACGTATAAAATCGCCTAGTGTGTCCGGCTTTAAATGTGTTTGGTTTGTTTATGTACAACACCTTCAACTTATGCACTGAGTAAAAAATTCCATCAGTATACTCATAGTAAACTATGATAAAATCAAATTGATTTTGAGAGTTTAAGGTTAACAACTATCCCAGTCAACGTCATTCACGGTAAGGTGTCAAGAAAATCTGATTTTCAAAAGTAAAGATCGCCGGTATAGCCTTAGTTTTGCCTCAAAAGACTGAGACGCTTTAAGAACAGACGAGGCTCTGATTGCAAAGCGAATTATGTATCTACACATATTCGCTTTATTATACAAGAATCAACAAGATCTCGATGCTCTTATTCTTAAATTGCAAACTCAGTCTTTTTTTTCCTATGAGAAGGCTTGTCTCAAAATCGATTGAGAATCTGCCGCAAATTACTGGGCACGAGATTGTTACTATGCCAGCTAATTGATTCTCGATTTTCATTTTAACTCGCTAGTAAAAGGCAGGAAGAACCTAAGGTCTCAAACTAGTTCCCTATAGCCACTACAAATACATGGCGGCGATCTTAATATTCTTTAGTCTTCATTCATATTTGCCCCAGCAGCCTCGTTCTTGAGCTAAACTTTCGAAAGAATATGTTACCCAAAACGTGGCTATAGGGGCTGATTTGAATAAAGACAAAACAAAACTAAAACTAATGCATGCATAGGGTCTATACTAATCCCCGATTATTTGTAGCAAGCTACTGAATTAACTAGAGACTTTTTAAAGTACTTTTTTTGTTATCAGATCCGAACAGGTTGTCAGTTTGGGTGGTTCTTGCGATAAAGCCCAACCACCCTTTACACCCCCACCCCTTCCCCCGAAGATGCTTACGTGTAAATAAGTAAACATCGTAACTGTAATGAAAAGGCAATCTAATAACAAAACGCAAAACCAAGCTCTTGTTTCAATCGCCATATGAAAGGCTTCTGGTGCCCTCTTCTCTCTTTTGCTATTTAATTTCCTCGCATCGCTTCAAAATATGAACGGTTGCAGTCTAAAGGTCGAAGATTAAAGAAATTTTTTTTTCGGGCGGTTAATTTAACTATTATTATACTGCCGTAGTTGCGTCGGTTCACTTCGAGTTTAGGTATATCAATGGAAGCCGACGGTGCGCACTCTATCCACCCATCTGTTAGTGCTCCGTATCTATTCAAGCTACGTTTCTTCTCTTTAAAAAAACTAAAGGTGAGCAAACAGCAACGTGTTTCTGGATCCCTTAGGGATGCCTTGGCTTGAGCTATGTAGTGTCTTGAGAAATTGCCAAAACAGAAACGCAAAACTTTACCAACGTCACGCACCCTGATCTGAGAAAAGTCGAAACAGACGTTTCTCGAAGTGCACACTTGCCAATGATACGAATACGCTTTATCTTGACGAAAATCATTTGCTCCGTTTTCAACAAGGTGAAAACGATGCGTTTTTGAAAACGAATTAGTGTGGGCGGGGCCAAAAATACCACTGGACCTACTTTTCACGTTGTAATTTTAGAGCCTACCAGCACGGTTCATTCCAACGTATCCACTGACACTATGTACACAGTAGAGTTTTTTAATATCTTTTTCGGTTCTATTATCTTCAGGTAAATTCAGTTAAACAAGTAGTCTACTGCCTACATTGTACTTCGTTGGCCATTCAATTCTAGACTAAGTACCGGTCATGTCTAAAAACCATATTTAGACTGAGTTTGCTTCCTGGTCAGTCTATTTGCGGACCACTGGTTACGTAGCTCAAACTCCCTTTCCTTGGCCTGGAAAAAATAAAAAAGTTTTACTTAAAAACATCAGCAAGGGCACGCATACGAGCTTACAGGATCGTTTGAAGTGGCTACAACCTTTTTTTTTTTTTTGTTTTCTAATCCAAAAGTACGTATGCTAAAATAAGCATTTCTGATTTTTTTTTTTTTAATTTGAAAACGCGAATGTTTTACCGGTATTTAAAAGCAATAAATTCCGCTGCCATTTTGGTAAATTGGCGTATGTTCCACATATCATCCTGCTAACTTGTTCGTCTAGGATGAATGACAGAATGACGTATGTTGCACATATCATCCTACTAACTTGTTTAGCTTGGATGAGTGGCATATGGTCCACACAACATCCTGCTGGCCCGTTGAGCTAGGATGAACTGCATATGGTGCTCAAATCATCTTGCTTATCTGTGGAGCTAGGGTGACATATCATCGTGCACGTGTCATCCTGAACTAGGAAACTAACAAACTAGGGTGTACGATTGGGATTTTGTAAATGTCATCCACTAACCTGATGGGCCAAGTAGGTAATCTGGTGCTTCCTGCGTTGCTGTGTTGAAGGCATGTCTTCTTTTTTCTGTTCAAAACCAAAAAAAAGGCAAACAAGTTTAATTCTCTTTTGTTAACTTAATAAACATCTTAATAGCAGCTAGCATGAGTTTATAACCGTCACTACTCTTGGGTAATCGGAAAATTCAACTGGTTTACAACCCAAATGCAGGTCTCCAAGGACCTACGGTTTCAAGTTCTTATCCGAGAAAAACCCGTCTGTAGATGTTAGAGCAAAGGCAGCACCTCCTCTTAAGTTATTTCAAGACCCAGAGTGAAGATCCGGCACCAGGAATACAACATATTGAACCATAGACAAACCTTGGAGGACGGTCTGTGGGAAATCTCCTCTGTAACCATTTTGGTCATCACAACCTCACTGTCTCCAACCTGGTCTTGAGCATTAATGTCAATTATATTGATCATCTCACCACGATTTCTCTTCCCCTGGAGTCTCCTTAACTAGAATTTAAGACCAGTTCCACATTAGTATATTTTAAAGATTTATTTGAGATATCAACGTTCAATGTTTTCAACTGATGACGTCACTTTGTTTTGTGCAAAGTTGCGTTTTTCTAAACATTTGCTGCCAACCCCTAATATTTGGATGAAATAAAGCCAAACTTAGGCTGGTGATGTTTCTCAAGGTAGATAGATCATTGGTCCAAGTTTGGCTCAAATTCATTCAAAGATTTTGGATTCGCAGCAGGTTTCAAAAAACAGCAAATTTGCCAGCCAACTTTGTGACGTCATTAACCATCGAAAACATTGAAATGTTAATACCTCGAGAACCATAATAGATTTTGACAATTTTTTTAACCTCTATTCCTCATTTAGCAAGGTCTAATCACTGAGATAATAAACTATTTCATGCCATATGTTTTTTAGGAAATAAAACTTAACTATCATGTTTTGCACAGGCTAATGCAAACCTCGGTGACTTTGGGTGAATTCTGGAGCAGGCACAAACACTCTAACTTCGGTCTTGTGTTTGTACTGATCTGCTCTCATTTCTCAAAGAATTCACCTCCGTTTGCACCGACCTGTGCTAACACAGTATAGCTGTGTTTTATTTTTTTTGATAAAGTAATAATTCTAAGAAACAACTAAAAACCAAACAGATCTGTTGTGATGAGTAGGCAGAAGAGAAACTGTATGAATACACAAATTCTCATAGCTATTCACATAACTGACTCAAAAAAGACACTTCGCAATAAGAAAATGGGAATGATAAAAAAAATATTGCGAGCTTCCATATGGAAACTTGTAACTTGGAAGTAAAGTAAGAAAGAAATAGCTCCTTAAGCTGAATGCCCAGAAAAAAATTCCGAGTTACTGTGGGGAATATTGCAAGCTACTGAAGTTGAAGAGCAAAGTTCTCCTATAATGGTAATGTGAAAGTATGGGTTCTACGTAGTTCGGGGAATTCACCTGTACAGCAATTGATGTATTTGGGCAGTAAGGGTTTATCTGGTCCAATTGAACCATTTCAAATGTTGTGATATCCAGTGTTCACACTGAGAACAAAGAATGAAATTCCATGAGTTTTTTACTAAAATCCATAACTTTTTCAGGCCTGGAAAAAGCATTTAGAAATTCCATGACTTTTTATTATCATATTAACCGTGGCTACAGTTGTGCTAAGCCAGCTTAATCATGCAAAAGTTAGGCACAGCCTCTGAAACAAAACTCAATTAGCTCAAGATGAAGTCACAAAGCATGAGTCAGCTCATCATGAAACTTAACAAAATTGTGTTTTTTGGTTTCAAACACTGTGCTAAAGCTGTGTGCTGTAGTTGGATTTTTTGGGGTTTAAAAACCCCAAGCTATAGCTACTGGACTTTTTTAGTCCCATGTTTTAACAAACGTGTGAACTGATTATGAAGTTTTAAAAGATGTCCTTTGGAAAGCGTTCTATTACGTTCTATTATTCACTGCAAATCACGATCAGCAAAACACAAGGGGACTAAGCGCAAACCCACTAGCTACCGTGGGAAAAATTTCAGCTTTCAATTGGTATTTTTTATGGTAATTTTAAAACTGACAGGTATTTTTAAGGGTGGAAATTTTTATCTCTTGGTATTTCTTAGGATATTTTTGGGACTTTTCCAATGGTCATCCCTACCCTTTTGACCCCAGAGTACCCCACCCCCCAAGTTTCTAAGTTTAAGTGAACTTTAGCTTGTCAATAGCACAGCATTGAAGTCGGCCTTAGTCACCTTTTCCATGTCAAGCTGATCTTGCTCTGTGATTGGCTGAGTTTGGCTGGCATAGTGGTATGCTTCAGAATGTGAGTAACTGCCACTTGGCAATGATTCACCGGCAACATTGTAACCAGTATACTGCTGAAAAGGATAGATACAATAAATAAATATGTTTTCACACCTGTGCATAGTAGAACAAAATTTTTACTCTAAGCAAATTTAGATTTTTATCTAAGTTTCTGTTGGGTAAACAGCCTATTATAATGGCCAAAAGTTATGCTTTCAAGTGATTAAGTTTTAGAGTTAGGAATTAAATAACAAACTTATGTTGAAATCAATGTTTAACATTAGATGTACCTGTTTTAGAATGAATTTCAAAGAAAAATGTGAGCATAAGCCTTATGTCCCAGTACAGTGTATAACTTTTTTAATTGCTGACAAGACACAATCAAAACTTACTGTCATTTTCAAACCTAGAAACTTTTTGTCTGCCCAAAGACGAAAACAAAGTGCCTAATTAGAAACCACTTAGACAATGTACATGGATGATGTAGTTTTATCTGTTTCTGGATTTATTATTATTGATTCTTATTATTGCAATCTTCACTGCTTACCCTGAATTGACTTATTACTTTTTCATTAAGACATTTAAAGCCCTGCCCTATAAAGCTTATAAAATTATCTTTTTACTTTTTGGATGCAATGTATAGAACCATCTAGGAATATTTAATTATTATATCTTCAACAGGGTTCGTACAACTTCAGAATTTCAAAAATCCAGGGTTTTCCAGGACTGTTTCTTTTGTTTTTCCATGGCTTTTCCAGGGCTCTTTAAACCCTTTCAGTCCCAGCCAGTTTATCAACGTCTAACATCTCCTTACATAACTCATACAGTATAAGGCATTTGGTAATGAGAAAATAGAAATTGAT